>MU177899.1:181824-360650 GCA_016695465.1 Suillus americanus
TTGCATGCGCTCATGTTTATGCCGATGCCGAGGCGGAATAAAAATCATTTTGCCGCGGCAGAACCCAGGCACCGGACAGAGATGTCAACAGAGAGGCCAACGCGACACTCCATAACGGAGAGCTCAAGACACCATGCAGGAGTGGCCAGCGAGGCATGCATAACGGAAAAAAGGAGTTTAGTGAGAGAATATCAACTTGACAAACCTCCAGCAAATAATTAATGAAGTATTCACTATCAAATGATACGGTTGTAGCCGACAAGAGTCCTCCTCCACTAACGTTGGGAGTCGGGGAGATTATTTACAATCGTCTTGCATGTACCTATGCGTACTCAACAGTGCCATAACACAATTGCATGTGGACAATTCATTGCATATCCGATCGAGAGGATTGTACGATAAAGTCAAGGTCATCCAAATCCACTAGTACTCCCTGAAACGAATGGCATCCTTTGTCTTCCGGAAGAGGTCCCCGGGACGTTCGAGGATGTTACTGCACCTGCGCCAGAGTTCGAATGTCCGTGTGAAGATGGCGGTATGAAACGGTTGGACTGGAGTGAGCGCATCTGGTCGGATGTCTGGCCAGTGAAGTGTGTGCCGCTAGCGCGATGAGGAGTCTGCGGGACTGCAAATGAGCGTTGCTGAGGCTGATGTTGTATCATTTGCGATCCAGCCGTCTGGGGATTCGGGGTCATTGTAATTCTTGTATCCGTCGAGCCCATCGCAGGTCTGAAGCGACCTCGAGGCCCGGGTACTGGTGGGGGCGGAGGTGGCATAGAATGATGTCCTTGTTCCCCGGACGCCAATCGCAGGCGCCGGGTAGGTGCCGATTGTTCGTGAGAGAGCTGAGGAGCTTGCATGCGTGATCCCTGTTCACCGCTGTATGCATATTGTCTGGTATGCATCATTGAAATCAACGAATGGGAAGATTATTGATGTTCTTACTCCACAAAACGACTCGTGCCAGGTCGTTCTGGTTGACGGCTCTGGCTAGGAATTCGTCCATGATCTTGACGGGTGAAACTTGGTTGCTCCCCGAGCGGCAGTGTGATTCGAGGTCCGATTGGGGTCACAATAGACCTAGGACTGGAGCTTGCCTTGAAACTGGCGGCGTGGTTAGATCCAAAATAAATGCAGTCTTTCACTCACTCGTGGACATCAGTCATTGGACGCTTTCCATTCGCGTTGGAGAAAGATGAAGGTTCCTGGGCATGAGCGGGGTCGAATCCAGAAGCGCGCTGGCGTAGGTGCTCTACCTCTCGTCGCAAACTGTCTACTTCTCTGTTCCCAGGTGAGGATTAGCGGTGTTATAAACTGTCAGTCTACGGACTTTCGAAGAGCCTTTCTCTCCGCTCGAATACGTTCGCACGTCTGGCTTAACTGGGAACAAGCCTGCCGATAGTAGCGAATGAGACCAGCGAATGTGTCTTGTTGAAACTGGTGCAGGTTGAAGTGAAGTCTAAATGGTAGCGACACTACATCAAGAAGACTCACTTTCACAGCACTTGCTATCGAATCTAGTGAATAAGGGAGAGGTCTAAACCAATCTGACATTGGGGGCTCCAGCTGCATTTCCCAAAAAAATAAGACAGACATCTCCTTATACAGAAGTAAACATACATCTCGATGTAGGGGAACCAGCTGGATGTTTTGGGAATTACATCGCGCACAGCTCTGGTCTGGCTCTCATTGTGTAAATTAGAAAGTTAATACGAGTTTCCAATACACCAAATTCGAGGGTAGGGAGGAAAGCATCTTACTGAGATGATTGTTGCAAAGGACATGGCCACATTCTGTGATCCAAAATGGAACGGGTGGTCCGCGATCGCTTGATGTAAACGGGAGTTGACATATGGAGCAGTTGACAAAGTCCCAGAAGTCAAACTCTGCTTCCTGCACGACTTGCTCGTTTCCGGTGTTGGACATGGTACAAGGTCAGAACATAGGTGAAGACTTGCGTTGTCCCGTTTTGGCGTTTGAATAGACGCCCTTACTTATGTAATCGAAAGTCAAATTCGGAAAACAACTCGCTTCTTGCCGTCCACTTAAGGACACATCTTGAAGACGAAGGAGTCGGAAGGACTGCCATCCTTCGCTATACCATGTCGGATACTACTGCTCCAATCTCACAGTCGGAGCTGCGATTAGACGCGACGCATGGTTCGGACCCACATAGACGCCACTCCATCGTTAACGATGGTGCTAGATACCTAACCAAGCCATTAATTTCCACCAAGGGCTGGACCCTTGCACAGTTGATCAAGAAATCGCCCAATTTTCGTTTAGTAGACAGGGTCCGTTTTGACGATCCGATGCTGATGCAGACAATTCGGAAACACGAAGATTCTGGTGTCCCCTTAATCATCGAAGGATTTCATGAGCACGACAGCTGGCCTGCCGATATGTTCACCTTGGATTGGCTCAGTGTGCATGGGAAACCAGGTAAGGCATTATTTCTTATGATCGAACGCGTGCCGCTTGACTAATGTGTGGATCCAAAGGGGCGTCAGCACGTAACGTGCGCACTTGGGCTGATTTCGACCTGCCCCTTTCCGAGCTCATCCATAAACTTCGTGCGAGCCCAGTATACGCTAACGAAAATGGTGAGTGTGCTGTATAATATCGCTCTTTGTGCCATCTCACTTTCACCAGAAACCGAGCGACTTTATGGCAAAGATGCGGAATGCCCTCATGAGTGGGCAACTTGGCTATCAACGTCTAGCGTCCTTCCAAGTGATCTTCTGCCTCACGGAACCAATGATTATTTAAAGTATCTTTCGGTCAGTTCGTTTCGTGATATACTTTATTGCTATATAGATAATCATCTTTGGTTAGAGCGATGTACAAACTTTAATGTGCTACCTCGGAGTAGGGGACACGTTTACTCCTTTCCACAAGGATCTATGTGCATCTTCTGGCCAAAATCTTATGTGTTATACTGAGAATGGCGGGTCGTCTTTTTGGTTCATGACAGATAGTTCAGCTGCACCAGCCATGGCTGAATTTTTCCAGAAGATGAACGAAGAATTAGACTTTGAGACACATGTCGTAACCTTGAAAGAGTTGGGGCAGTCGAGACTCAAAATCTACATCGCGGAACAAACCCTTGGCGATTTAGTACTTGTTCCCCCGAGAAGCTGTCATCAAGTCATCAACAATGGTGGCATCACGATGAAAACATCCTGGTCGCGTATGACTCTTAAGGGGTTGTCGAATTCTCTCTATCATGAACTTCCTGTATACCATCGGTATGTCTCTTTATCATCCCGGTGCTTTTACATCTCAGTGACATACTTATACAGTGTATGCCGACCGGAGACGTACAAGGTCAAGTTGAATATATATTGCGCCCTTCACCGTCAGACACAGATTCTTCGGGAACTTCAAGAACAGCAGACAAGTTCTCCTCACCTTGACCGGTCATCGCCCACTGTAAACTCGGACCTTGAGCGAGTCGCTGATGATCTTCATCACTTACTTGAGTTGCTTGATGATGTCCTCGGGGAAGAATACTCACCAAAGCATCAAGATATGCCGCATGTTTCGCAATCCGATATCTGCCATCAAAGCGATATCTGCTGCGATTTCTGCGGTGCGGATATCTTCCAGAGTTTCTTTGAGTGCTTACCCTGTGCTCTTCATTCACCTGGGATCAATGACGAGATGAAGATCGGAGATGGTGTCGTGGTTTGTCCGCTTTGTTATGTGGAGGGTCGTGGCTGCAAATGCGGGACTATGAATCCAATTCAATGCCGGCCATTTGGCGATCTGCTGAGAGTCCGCGATGAGGCCCTACGTGCTATTCGAGCGGTATGTCCTGATGTCGTAAAGGACTACGAGTGTCTACTGGGGCATTCAACGTGAGCATACTCGTGCTTTTGGGAGACTGCTGCTTAATTGTATGTTTAGTTCTATCATATCAGCACGTCATGTTGGCATCTTTGTAGCTGCCTGCGTTTTGTACGAACGGCGACAGATGGTATCTCATACGGAAGAGCCACTGCGCGTGTGCTTGTCAAAGCATGAAGTTCTTCAAAGTGCGATAATCTACTGCCCACCCTGCCATGTCGGACGATGCACGACCCATGTACTGGAGGGCTACCATATACATTCTGCATCGGCACTCTTGATGTCAAATGACGCAAAAGTGTGGCATGGCTACCACAAGGAATCCAAGGCAGCATTTAGGGAAGGATGTGCACGTATTCACCGCGACGAAGAGACTGGCACACGTCCAGATTTTCGCTTGAAGTTGGCATATGTTGCATCAAAATTTCGTACATGCAAGTCTGTCAACCCGAACGCGACTACGCCGGGGTGGTACGATAAATGCATAGAGCTAACTAGCGCGTCTGTGAGAGCCCCCCCATTCTCATTATTGCCGCGCAACAGCTAACACATTGACAAGGTTGCGTCATCCCCATTGAAGCAGGCGATTAATAATTCTAGTTCCGAGGCAATGTCCACTAGACCTGAGAAGTCTTCTCTGTCTATGGCATCGCTTTTCCGTAAGTCTGCACGTCTTAGTGAATTGACATCACTCTCAAGCGAATTTAAAGGTAGTTCACCAAGCAACCGTGCAGCTGGTGCTTTCAGTGTTCGTGGATCACTTCCCGCAACTCGAAAACTTCTAGGCGCGCCACTTGCAAATGGAAAGAAGCGAAGGTTTGTTATGGACTTTATATCTGTTCCCCACCATCCATGTGATGGGCCTTCATCCAGCATGTTCGACGATACCGCAACTCATATAGGATCTTTGGTATTTGCCCCACATCTGTGTTCACATATTAGGTATTGATGTAACGCATTTAGCCAGATGAAGATGGTACCTCTCCAAGACTTGGCGCTTATCCTCGAACCCAGACGCGGGATGCCGACGAGAAGTATGAGCAGCTCGATGCCTCTGCCAGCGGTTCGAGTGGTCGGCCTCCAAAGAAGAAGCAGCGTGTTGGTCCCCCCAGCGATGGACTCCCGAGAAAAGAGCCCATGAGAATAGAGAAACAGTGAGAAGTTCTTCTGTCGAGAGTGGAGTGTGACTGAGCGTATCACTGCATAGTGCGTCAGACGGCAAAGTCTATCTCACAAACAAACCTAAATTCCCCGTCGAATTACTCCCAGACTCTCACAACTCCGCCAAGAAAGCGGCGGGGAGCCAAGCAACGCCCGACAACGTTCAATCAATGCTTCAGAAGCAGCTACGCCTGGCACTGACCGAAAATGAAAAGCTGAGGGTTTCTAATACCAAACTGGAGAAAGACAAAGAAATACTGGAGGGCAAGATGTGCACTATACAAAGACACAACGTGGAGTTGATGACCTTAGCGAAAAGCTTCCACGCACAGACCCGCAAGACGCGCGACAGCCTTGACGCCCTTAGACAAGGCTCTGTCAGTTATCCTTTCGCATCCGCTCCTCCGATTCACAGGCACCAGGAAGGTCGAGGCTCTCTTACTAGCGTTAGATCATACACAGCAGCACGTCCCACCGAGCCACGTTTCCTAGCACGACCTATGGACAGGAGTTCTTCTACCATTATAGGCACCCAAACGCAAGAGATGGGCCACTCTTTCCATATTGAACATCAATCTGCAGGTCGCCATCTTCCCATCCAAAACATGCCGCATCATGAGCTGCAGATGGAAGGACCGTGTATGGACACAACACAGCAGTCATATGTCCCATCCGAATGATCCACCCGAGATGCTCGTCGCGGATCCTACCCGAGCTCAAAGCCAAGTTGGTTCGTCTCATGACAAGGCAATTTTCTCTCATTTTTGGGAACTGAAATCTTCTCGTCTATCTCCGATGGCATGGAGTACTAAACTTGCACGGTATCAATCTCGCCCTTAATGACCAGATCTGATCCCATAGTCAGTTTCACATAATTGTCCTCCGCCGACCGCTTCACTGCACATATCTCAAAGCATAATTACTCCTGCATACCACTTCCGTCACCAATTTACTTACACATTCCTGGTAGTCTGTAAAGCCGTACAAAGATAGTCAAGAGCAAGATTCGATCATTTGATCAAAGCTACGGCAGGTGTCCAAACATAAACCGTGAAAGTGGATATTAGGTGCGAGTAATGAATGGGTATATCAAAGCGTCAAAGGTAATGACTGACGATGGATGAGTTACGTTGATCATAGCATGGAACAGAGATAGGGGAAGAGCCAGAAGTTGGCAACAATCAGCCGCACCGACATGTGAGAATTCTCCAGATGCTTGACTTTGGTTGGGGAGGGTCGTCATCTTGTTGCTGGCGGTAGTCCTCGCCGCGAGAAACACCTGGTTCATTGCCATGGGCACGCACTGTGCTTACTGCGGGTGGAGCGGCCCCAACCGTTGACACCATAGGAGACGCACGTCCGTATGCTTGGGCTCCGTATGGTTCCTCGCCTGCGTCCCAGCCGTATTCACCAGTAACTACATTCGCGTAAGGATGTTGCTGCGCACCAATATTATTAGATCTGTTTTGTGGTGTCGAGATTGGAACATTAATCTGAGCAGCAGCGGAGAGAGGGGTGGCAGTGCCGCCAGGTGCATTCCCTGATGCAGGAGTAAGTGCATTGGGGACTTTGCGCTTCGAGCCGTGTCTAACGAGCGCTGGTGAAGGCAGATTGACCCCACCAGTCTGAGATGCGCGGCGCCAATCCGCATCCCGACGTCGTTCCAAATCTCTTCGACGGTCTTGCGGCGCAGGTGCTATGCCTGCATTCTGTATTTGAGCAAGTACTTGCGATTGCCCCTGTGCGAGGTGATTAAATCCTTGAATTTGGGAAAATGAAACTTCACCTACCTGCGAAGCTTCCCAACCTTTACCCCCTGTATAGTTTGACAAAAGATCAATAAGAAGATTACCAGATGCAAGGGAAATTGTACCATTCAGTAGGTTCCAATCAAAAATGCCATCGTCCAGGTCGTTGTTATTCTTCATGACTTTGGAAAAGAGCTCCCTCAAGAAATCATAGTCCGGGGTCTCCTCAAATCCAAGCTTTCGAACATAGTTCAAATAGATACCGAATTCCTCTGTGCGAGAGTTACTGGAGCATTAAGAAGACACTTGAAGGATCAACAAACCTGGATATCCCTCACACAGGTCCTTGATGGGTGTCGTCTGCTTCTTTTCTCCAATCTTTTCGTACTTTTGCTTGTTGGTGGCAGCCTTCAGCCCTTGCCAAGGTAAACTGCCTCGCAAAAAGTACATGAAGACATGTCCGAGCGCCTCTAGATCATCTCTCCGAGATTGTTCTAAGGAAATAAGTCAATGCGGCCGATCACGACATAAAGACACACACCTCGCCCCAAATGAGTATTGATGCTCATGTATCGCGCCGTGCCGCTCAAACTTTTCCGTTCCCGGTAAGGAATGTGCTGCTTTGTTTTAGGATCGCGGTATTGTTTGGCCATTCCAAAGTCAACGACATGAATGACTATGAGACATATGTGAATGTAATATCCGCCATGAACGTAGGAAACTCACGATTGGCCGCCTTCGTGCCAGGACGCCCAATGAGGAAGTTGTCAGGCTTGATGTCTCGGTAAATGAGGTTTTTGTCATGGATAGTTTGTACCCGGGACAACTGCTGATAGTTAGACGGCGGAAAAATCTGAAATGGTGCAATACGCACCATTTGTCGGGCTGCCATGCACACCGTCTTGATAGAAAACTTGCGGCCGCACATATCAAATAGATCCTCCAGACTCGGGCCCAAAAGATCTATCACCAAAATGTTGTGGAGCCCCTCCTGCCCGAAGTGATATATTTGAGGGATACCAGCTACAATACGCGTGAATTAGATTTCTTTTACTTGTGAGTCCGACGAATGTACGCACTGCAGCCAGCTAGAATGCGGTATGAACGACATTCATCTCGGAGCTGAGGTGCCTCTGCTTTGCGTGGCTCCTGCAGCCAAAGAAGACATATAAGGAACAATGGCAGATGTCACTAAAGTAGAGCACTTACAAACTTGATAGCGACAGTCGTAGAGTTTAGCAGGTTCGTTCCTAAGACGCTATGATCAACTCAACCCGAAATATTGTTAAGAGAGGTGCGGACCTTCGAAGATAACACCGAATGAGCCTTCCCCGATTTTCTTGCCAACACGGTAATGCACGCCGACTACATTCGCCGTGCCAGAGTTATTGGAAGACATGAGAGGTGTATGAAAGGTTATGATGCAGAAGAAAGATAGACCGTGGACAGGGCAAGGACAAGGCCTCCAGGCCTTCTACTGCCTCTGCGGCGGCGGTGGACAAACGTTGAGGGTACAGACCTCGGTCAAAACCGAGCTTGCCAAAACAAGCGACTCCCTATACAGTTGCATTGGCATCAATATTGCGTGTGACACCGTAAATAATCAATCAACTGCATGTCTCTTCATGTAACTATAAATGAGTTGATGATACATATGTAACAGCGCAAACTACGAAGGAAACTGCGTTTGAATTCTCACTCGGAAAAAAGCCTCTCTTTGAGTCCGGGGACAAGCTTCAAGAGCATAGAGAAATTGTAACCAACGACGGAAACCACTAAACCAACAAGTGCATAGTTCATCAGTGCCACTTTCCTTCGCTGGTAAAACCACTGCTCTCCACCCACTACCTTGAAATCATCCCAGCGTGGCTTTCGCGTGATCCACCAGTAGAGTGAGATCATACCAGGGAACGTGGTTACATTTTTAGCGCTCGTTCGATTGTCACCTCGATAGTATGAAAAACAGGAAAAGAATATCGTGCTCGCCATACGCTTTTGAATCCAGGTGTTGTAATAGGTTGTAGCCTTTTGGGTGACTTGGAGTGATTTTGCCTTACCATTGATGATAGGCTTCATCAGCTTGATAATATAGTTGACCTACCGTGACGTTTGATCACAGTCAACTCCAACCTTCTAGAAAAGCACATACCTGAGTCTCAATGATGAAAATAAGGGAAGCATGAGCCGAGGCACTGTTGGGCCCTGACAAAGTTGTCAGATGATGTCAAATTGCAATGGAAGAATCAGCCAACCACTAACCCACGATTGTGAATAGGTTTGGAAACCCAGGGAAAACCGTCCCGTAATAGCCACCTTCTGATTCAAAGTAATGATTCAGAGTATGGCCACCGATTCCACGGAAAACTACATCTCGTTTGGCCTGCACAATATCAGATATCAAGTACACGTGAGGGTTACTGCCGGATTGAAAATCACCTGGTAAAAGCCGGTGCCAAAGATGATTGCGTCCAGTGGTATTTTGTCACCAGTTTTGAGAACAATGCCATCCTCGACAATTTCTTGGATTCCGGTCCAATTCAGATCAACGTTGGGTTGATGCAAAGTGGCTAGGTAGTTAGAATCAAGGATTAGGCGTTTGCATCCAGGAGCTATTTATCAGCTGTCAAATAGGCGAGTCATAATCATCAATATTGCAAATTGCTCACGATAGGTGGGAATCAGGTTATCGTGGTATTTCGCTGGCGCGGTTCGCCGCATGTACCATGTCAGGATCTAATGATCATTTGAGATATCAGATGACAGATAGACAAAAAAAGCTTATGTTCAAACCTTCTTCAGGACTGTACTGAGAGGTGAATTCGCCAAGAAAATGTTCCATAAAAGATCACCCTGAAATTGAAAAAGTGAGTTTCTGCCAAAACGAGAAATCTCTGAAGTGTACCGTTATCATCATGAAGCTTCTATATGCGTACATGAAAAACGGGACATGGGCAAATGCCCACTTGGCCCACTCTGGGTAATGATAATTCGACTTCAGCGTTTCACCACTCAGTAAAATAATCAACGCAAGGAATGATGTCATACCCTCATTGCGATCCATTGTGGGGTGCGACAAAAGTTGATGACCTGAGTAGTAGGTTCAGCAGCAATGACCGGCATGAACTGAGTTCTGTAGCGCAAAGTCATTTAAAATGTGGCCTTCGATAGGCAGAAAAGGAACGCAATTTACGCAGAGCAGCCATTGCCAATAACGCCGACCGTCATGCCTTTCAGATCTACATCATGCCTCCATTGAGAAGAATGCCAGAGTGGTCCGGTAAATTTATCCATTCCAGAAATATCGGGATACGTCGGTGTTGTGAAAAAGCCGACAGCTTGAATGACAGCTTCCGCTTGGGTTTGCATAATCTGACCAGACATTGCATCTTCTAGTGTCAGGTTATGCACGCCGTTTTCTTCGTCCCATTCAACAAGCTTAACGCGGGTATTGAATACTGTACGGGAAGGGAGGTCGTGTTTTCGATATATTTCCTCCCAGTATGCGCGTATCTCGGGCTGTGTAATGTAGTAGTTCTCCCAGTATGGATTTGGTTCCGTCGAAAGGCAATACCAGTGTCCGGGAATATCAGACCCACAACCCTATTCGGGAGATCCCAATCAAGTTTCAAGTTTCAAAAGATAGGAAACAACCATACAGGGTATGTGTTTTCCTGCCACGTTCCAAAGCACATTAAATTCATTCTGCTCGGATTAAGTAGAATGACTCACTCGCCACGTCCCACCGATGGATCCTGCTTTTTCATAAATCTGAAAAGATCAAGTTCTCATCCTACAGAATGATGTTCAGGATGACTTACAATGAAGTTATCATGGTGTAACTTGTTTCTCAAGTTTACAGCCATGGTGATTCCGGCAATGCTGTTATGCTCAAATAAGTATTATGCTTCCATTGGCTGTTGACACAACAGCAGGAACGTAACGTACCCAGCACCAACTATGACCACTCGGGGTGTATCGCGATGCATGTCAATGTCTAGCAGAATATTTCGCTTGTTGTGGGTAGAAAGAACAAGGTTGCGCAGTATCGTGGCGGTGACAGGTAACACGCCCATGGGAGCGTAGGCTGTACCATCTCGGATCAAGTTCGGATATAAGTGTGTTGACATCCTTGTGCAAGAGTAATGTTGAAGTAATGCGATCAGTACAACGTTAGCGTCTACGTAAAGATCCTTGTAAGTAGCAGGGTATTCCTTGCCTTGATGATCATCGATTAATGATTTGTGGCTCATTCAACCATTAATATCCACTTGCACTGCTTGCTTCCCGTCGCACAAAATCCGGAATGATTGGAAATGGCGATGCTTGTCAGGATTGACAACGGTTGTTACAGCTAAGTTTAGGATGACGTATGGGCATGGAGAGTGGAAGACAAAGATAGGATTGCATGTCATGTAGAACACATCAAATACAGAGATAGCGTATGAGTGAAAGATGATATCAGGACAGCAAACAAGAGGGTAACTAAAAATTAACATACTCAGACAGTGCCTTGCCACAGACGAATTAAGTCCAGTCCAATATTCTGTGAGTAGTGTGTTTTTACTATACAAACAGAGTAATGCTCCACCTCCGAGCTTCTCATCGAATCTCAAAGCTGGAGCTAAAGCGTTCCGGGACGTGACTAAGTGACAACTGTTGATATCTGGGAGGGTTGATTAGAAGCATTGAACTCACAAATGAAATATACGTACGGTTCAGAGTTCTGATGGAAATAAAACCCGCTCATTGTTGCAGCAGGAGGATGAGATCGTGGGCCAACTGATGGGCCTCGACCTCCTCGTCTAACGCTAGAATCCCTCCGTTTCCGCACAGTAGGGATTGTCTCCGTTTTCCCGAGGGACGGCGAATGGGATAACGGCAGATCATTAATTCCGTCCTTCTCGAGCGGAACGGACTGTGTGACTGGGCGAAGTGTGGATGCGGATGAAGGAGGCTGGGGATTGAAATCGACACAAACATAATAAAAGCCTGATCATAGTAGAAGCACGTATTGCTATGTTAGAAGCTGTGGTTCCTTATCGGGCCGGCCACGTTGTGGCCTGCGCCTAATGAAAAGGAGGCGCTCACCTGCGAAGCTTGCACCGTTGATATCTTGTACTCTGTGATTGGGTACCAGGAATCGTTCCTTCCATCTCATGAAGACTGCGCCACGATCGCGATCGGCGATGGTCAGATTGGGCCTTTTCAACTCGTTTTTTACATGCCGGAATGCAGGGAAGCGCTGCCAGTGAACCATGTCCTCTTGTTCATTGGCGCCCCAATTTTGGGTCAAGAATCCATAACGACTGCCTATAATTTCTGCGTCAAAATAAGTGGTTAATTCAGGCCAGTCATCTGTCAAACCGCGGATGCGGAGGTATCCGCAAAGAAACGAGGAAGAAAAGTCTACATCCTGGTAGGGAATGAGTTAGCTCCGCTGGACATTAATATTAATCCTCAGCTTCGACGTACAACAATGTTGACATTTACTTCGTAGCTGTTTCTGCCGCTTTTCTGTGTACCCTGGAACACAGCACCAGGATACAAGCAGTGATGGCCTTGAGAGCGCATACGAATATGCGTCATGTCAAGAAGGGGGTTTGGAGAAGAGGAGGAGGTATTTATGCGCGGAGAGTGAGAATCCGTGGAGACATTATTGCGGGACTGGTGGGACAGGGGTCTTGAAGGTGTGGTAGCATGCGTGTGAATGGATTTCGGGGTAGTGGGTATGGTCGATTGAGAATACATAGAATGGGGGCAAGATGGGACAGAACTTGGAGTACGAAGAGATGAAATTGTTGAACTGGGTGTAGGGACATCGTCCATGTCCATATCATGGCCAAAGATGCCTTGCGAGTCTGCAATGTGATCTAGCGGTACGCTATTCAGCTGGGTAGAGATAGTTGGAAGCGTAGTTCGAATAAATGAAGCGCTGGCATCATCATCTGCAAAGGCATCATTATCCTGTTGTCCTTGTGGTTGCATGTCACGACACCAAGCACACATAGTGTTGGAATCGTGGTCGTCCTGCATAAGCACAGCATTGGATGAATCGAGTGGGTTATTGCAATACAAGCAGTATTTGGTTGCCTGAGCAACTTCTGCTGGTATTTGATCCGTGGTGAGAGAGTATATGTTTTCGACTGGCATATTGTTGAAAGCTGAACTTGGGGGAAAGTTGTCAATGAAGTGGGTGCGACGCGTGGTTGGCAACTTGGGTATGTGTATTTAGATTTGGTACCCAGGTTGGACCGTTCACGTGCTCCTCAGAGGATGGCTGGGCTTGGCTCAGGCCCTGACAATTGCCGGCGCCAATGGACTCATATCACGAGCAATGGCCTGCATAGTGTCACTGAGTCCTTGCTGAATTTTCTATATATCGGTTCATTCACGCACTGGACTAGCGCTTGGAAGGCCATGCGTTTCTTGGCGTGGTTCATATATAACCATTGACGCTCATCGTGTTGAGTTGAAATTCGAATCTCGCGCGATACTACTCAGACGCTCGAGCCTCGATAATAGGTCGAGTGACACCCGGCACTCGGTGCCGTATGCATGGCAGGCATGCACATGATTTTACAACTTGGTGGCAACCCGGGAACGTTCCCCCAAGATAATCGTAACCAGTGGCAAACTTCGACTTGCGCGCTTCTGCTGCAGGGTCATTTACGTACCATCAACAACTAGACAACTGCAACACGAGTCCACAGATCATTTCAAGACCATACCCCGAAGATCACCGAAGTATTCGTGATATATCTGTCTCCGCTGGCGCTCGGATCCTAGTCGGACCTCTGCACGACCAGTCGAATGGTAGCAATAATGGCTCACGACGCGCAAGCGCACTATCGTTGCTGATGCCAAAAATATTGCTTGGTTGGCTATTATCATGATAGGGCTATGAATGTTTATTTAGGTCAAGTACAGCAGTGAAGACCCTGCCAGTCGACCCTGGACTCTGAATGGCAGGCACCCACCTAGCGCTCACCAATGTGCTCGGGGGATCGACCAACGGCACAGCCCAGTTCCTAGGGTTCATAACAAGCGCCTACACGTGCCGTGCATGCTGCACGCCGGCCTGTCGTCATTTGCTGTGTTTCTCTCGTCATGCTAGCCTTCCAATTCTCATTCGAAGATCATCCTGGCACTTGAGTTCAACGGTCCATGTGAAGACACTCGCGCGTCTACGCGTGGTGCTGCTGAGAACCGGTATGAGCCCATATCATATACCGAAGGCGAGTTTTTGTCAAGTCCGTGAATCGCCGATTTATATTGAATTACAACTTATCGGCAGGAAGCTGCTGGGGTGGTAGCAATGCAATTATTACTTCGCTGTTCAACGTACGGTCTTTAATCGCTGTTTTTTTTAGATCCACGGAGATATCTTGTAAACATTCGGAAATTTGTGTGGTGTGTTCCGTAGGGACAAAGCATGTGCCCCTGATCTGATAGTCCTCGGAGATATAAATGCATGCGGGGTAAGTGGTTTTACATAGTGTCGACGGGGGCAATACGACTCTGGAAGGGATTATAGCCTGAAAAATCGTAGTCGTCGATTATCCCCTTATGAGTCGTTCTTATCTGATCGATTTCTTTGTCAATTTCTTGTTATAAAGATACAGATGAGGACCTCGATAGAGGGCCAACCGCCATTGCATACTAGTGCTCCGAGTCGTCGCAATCATAGTAATGCGCTGCCGTGATCGTCGGTCCCCTACACGCCGACTTTACACACAGTATTCTTCCACCACAGGTCCCACTGCCAGCAAGGTGCGGGTGTCCCTGGCGTTCGACTTAATGTCTAGTCATCAAACTTACTGATTTCAGGTAACTTCTGCTGGTAGTATCATCCGTCGGCAATCCGCGCAGCGTTGCGGCAGGGCTATCAATAGATATCGAGAACTTGAAGAGGAGCAAGACGTTGGAGGCGAAGGTTTTGATGATCTCATTCACTGGGTATGTCAATAATCACTGCGTCGAAAACATGACTAACAGTCTGATGGCCTTTCAATCAGCAAGACGGTGAGGCGATTATCAGATTCAAACGAGTGCTTGATCCCGGAGATCCCACAGCAAGTGAATTTTTGCCCCTCAAGCTGGTTTTAATTAATAAAAGTATACAGAATCACCGGACGTCGACGAGGTGTGAACCCTCTGTCCACAGAGAAGGGAGGACAATGCGTGATGTTGTGACCCCACGGGGAACGTGCGGCAATACGGCCCCTGACGATTATGTGAGGGATTTCCTCAGCTCCTTGCGGCCCAACTTGGAGCCCAAGATTCAGGAGTTTAAGAGAATCGGCCTTGATTCAAAAACCACGTTGGATGCCTTTATCCGATGGCAAGCATCCGAACGGGAGGACTGGATTTTTTCTCAAAATTTGTACCTCCAACTTACTCCGTTAGAGCTCAGTGGATTGATTCTAGGCATAGAGAGGTTGTCAGATGGGGGTAACGGGGCATGATCACAACTGTATTCCCAACAGTCTGTTGTAAGTTCTATTGCCACAACCTGCAGGAGAGTAACCGTGTGTGTGTTCCGACAACGTTCCATGGATGTGGGTAATTGCATTTGCACTAAGCAGGAAAAAGAGTTAAGAAAGAATGTATCGATTGGATTGATGGCTGGTCGATGAGCGATTTAATATGAAAACCACAGTATGGATGGAACGGTCGTATCAAAGCGTAAGTATATGATGATTCACGAGATTACAGGTCATCTTCCTCTTCCGGAAGCGGAACAGCCTCAGCCTGGCACAAGGTACGATTGAGCGATTAGCACTCCACAGACCGGAAAATAGTGACGTACCTTCTTCAACTCTTCCTCGTATTGTTTCATCAGCTCAGGGTCAACGTGAGCCTCGGCAGGGGCGAGGGCGGGGGCCGCTACGAAGTCTAGGTCATGGTTACTGTATGATATTCGTCAACGAAATCGAAGTAGCGTTAGTCGAGAATGGACGTACCCAACCAGCTTCCTTGCAAGCCACAGGAACGGTTTCTCGAAGTTGTAGTTAGATTTGGCAGAGATTTCGAAGTAAGGTAGGTTCTTTTTGCGGTTAAATGTGACAGCGCCAGTCTTAACTTTGCGCTCCTGAATTACACGATCGAGTCAAAAGTCGCTAAGCAGAAGACATGATCCTGACTGACCTTAACATCAACCTTGTTTCCACACAGTACAATGGGAATGTTCTCGCAAACACGCTCAAGATCGCGGTGCCAATTTGGCACATTCTTATAGGTGATTCTGGAAGTGACATCGAACATGATGATGCCACACTGGCCCTGGATGTAATATCCATCACGAAGACCACCAAACTTTTCCTGTCCAGCGGTATCCCAGACATTGAAACAGATCGTGCCGAAATTTGTGGAAAAGGAAAGTGGGTGGACTTCGACACCGAGAGTGGCTATACAAAGAGAAGACCAACAGGAACTGGATTATCATAGCTTCTCTGCGATTGTAAGGCGCATGACATACCAATGTACTTCTTCTCGAATTCACCAGTAAGATGGCGCTAAGTATTGGGGAAATCAGATTGTGATCGCTCAGACGCGGAAGTCTATTGCTCACCTTCACGAATGTGGTCTTGCCGGTACCACCATCACCGACTGAGTTTTCCGGTCAGAGACGCGACAGATAGTGCCATACGAAGTACGCGATGTTTTGAAAGACATTGCAAAATCAAGATCATGAAGAATGAGCCACAGAGCATTAGCATCATGATCACTACGAGCAGGATGGGGACAAGTACTTACCAAGGACCAGCTTAAAGGTAGGAATCTGAGTCTGTGCCATGATAAGACTGTCGTCGTCAGAGAAAGAAAACGATGAACAAGAGTCGAAAGGCAGAAATCAGGAGATGAGATAAGGTTTGGTTGCCACTTTGACGGGAAATTGCCCGTATCTGGGAGCCGCTGAGTTGACCGAATAGATGTTCCCACGTTTGACGATTTGTACATTCACCTCATGAAGATGAAAAATTACATCCAAGCCTCAACACTGAAAGTTAATTCAGACGGTATTAAGAACATCAAGTTTTCATTGAATCACTAGATATTATACAGAGACTGATACAAGAATATGTATGCGTCATGGTTTGACCCAACCGTCAAAGCCACATAGTAGCAACTTTCCCGAAGGAAAGCGGGTACGGAAGATACAGGAATATGACGCCGCACCATCCCAATAGCTCAGCCCCCATCCTCCGCTACGAATCAACACCGCGAGGCGGACTCGGTCACAAAGGATATAACGAGAGCGAACCAAGTAACAATGCTCGATCTCGTGAGCGTCCCGAAGAACGCCTCGCTCCATTAACCAGAAAGCAACAACGCCATGCAGAAGAACGAACCTCTGTGCTGTTAGCTGACGCTTCAGGCGGTTGAATGGACACTGAAGAATTTCACGGTAAAATTTTACAGCTCATTATATACATATTTTTAAAACTCCGCTATCCCCGACTCGCGTTTGCCGATGCTCGCCGTTGACGTGTCCGATGCATTGACGGGTGATCCTCCTTGGGCAACGATATTGAAGAGTTTAAGAGCCTCAATGTCAAGGTTGTCGACGTTACCGAGACCAAGAGAATCTGTGTTTACAGGTGGCCTCGACCCATATCGTGGTGATGTCAATGTTGTTTGTCCACCAAACCTGCGCGAGTGTGTCCTTGCTATGGAAGATTGCTGCGAAGAGGTGGGAGACTAGGTGGATATTATAACGCGCTACAGTTCACACCACCAATATCAGGCATATGAAGCCCAACAGCTTCTTCGAAACGGGACATTCGATCTGCCCCGCATGCGCAAGGTCCTTGAAAGCCAAAGGGTAACACCATATTAGCTCTCCTCACAAGCACACACCGTGTAACTCGTATTACAGGTATTCCTTCTAATCGACGAGGGCACCGTGCACAGATATAAAGCCGATCTTGCAGACGAGATCGAGCCTCAGATCAATGAACTTATTGACCGTGCAGAGAAAGGTCTCAACGCTCTGAATCGTCGAGAGGGCTTGATTCAAAGCAAAGTGAGTAATTCACCTCTTGTCTTGCACACATCATGACTTGACGTGCGAAGGTTGAGGTTGCACAGGCTATGCAGTCTAGAGTCGCAACGGCACCCACCTCAAATAAGCGTGAAGAAAGACGCCTTCAAATGCTCACAAAGCAACGTCGGCGACTTGAAGACGAAGTGAAAGTCTTGGAATCAGAGATATTAGCATTGGTATGCACACTTCTTCAAGAAATAAGCGATATTGAACCAACATTTAAGCAACATACAAAACCTAAGAGGACTTGATTACACTGTGCCAGTGTAGTAGCTCACAGCTGCCCTCCGATAATAACGTCATCCTCATTGCTCTTAGTTTCCAACCAATCTGGCCCATATTTCCCTTTTGTGGGCAGGCCGTTCGCTCCGCTCACATCTGCAATTCTTCTCGACGTCTTCTTACAAACCTTCCCCCTTACCACCACCTCTTGAAGGTGTGGTACGTGCACGTGTCCTTAGGTTGTCTACCAACCTGGTACGACAAAGATGCAAAAAGCGAACCAGGCAGAAGCAGATTACCGGACAGAGAAAACATTCTCCTTGTGGCGTAGGGACACTTGCTAAGGGCTTTCTGCATTTTATTGACATCTCCTAAAATATATCATGCCTCCGCACTGGGTATTCGACTACGCACTTGAGAAGGTCGCACTCTCCAATGGATTTCCACCTGTCATGAGCAAGAGATTGGCCCTTTCAAGATTGCACGCCAGTGCTAGAGCATCCTCAGATAATGATTGTAAAAGCAATTAGCCTCTCACTTGTCACTATCGATCGCAAGGTCACCAAGGTTCTTTTGGGAGCAGCCTACAGTGATGCCAGTTGGTATCCCAAAAGCCTCCCATGTAAATAGGGGTAGAGATGAGGTTTGGAAGCTCGTTACCCGTACTCGAAATGCGAGCTGATGGCGGACTTATTTACCAGTCCATCTCTGCACTGACACATGCCAACCGTCTACCTACCTATTTGCGCGGGACCAAATGCTAGGATCACCACTTCGCCTCTGAGGCCTTGCCTCCCTGAAGCATAAGGTCTACCTTGGGCATATCAGAGCCCCGTTCTCAGACATTGCAACCTGGCAAGACTTGCACGTGGAGTTTTGCCTTTTCCTTCGGTGTCCCAGCGTTCTTGGTGGTGGACGCCAGCTCAGCGTTTTCAACTATGACCATCGCATCCGTCCAGACGATAAAAACTCAAGATATCCTACCTGTAATCTGAGTGATCAATGTTCTGCATTGATTCGGGAGTCCCCTTACGAGCAGGAACCTTGCACCCTAAGAGGGTCAGATGCCGATAGCCCGTCATATGCAGGAGTCATACACGAACGCAGCAAGGCACATGGGTAGTCTGCAGCCTGGTAGTGGCATATCCGCGACTTGTCAAACTGCGGTCGTAGAAATAGGCTCCTGTATCAGATACCAGCAAGTGGGTTTCATTCTGGTCCGATGTTATCTATGGAGTCGAAGTCATCAACTGAGACATGTGTACGCGTGTTTGTATACGATATACTGGCACCCCTTCAATCTCCTTCACTTACCCTCACTATCGCATGATGTGGGAGCCAGAACTCCCGCGACCGTTGCCGGCGTACTTCATGCAAGAAGTATTTTCCACAGGACCGATTTACGACCTCATTTTATGCGATCTGAGCCCTCGCACCCTCATATGGCTCTCGCGCACATGTCGTCGTGCACATGAGGCAGTAACTCACTTTGTCCGCCGTGCGTACAACATCAACCGACACTTGTCTCGTTATTTCCCGGATCCCCTTGCATTTCGATCCCTCCAAGCACGCACCGGACTAGTCATTTCGGGCTCTAATGCGTTGCAGTTCCTTGATAGGAGCTTTTATCCCGAATCGGATCTTGACCTCTACGCTCATCCTGGTCACGTTTACGAGGCGCTAGAGTGGCTCGAATCTGTTGGGTATAAATTCCAACGTGAGGCGTGGCAACAACTGGACTGGCGTGATGAAGTTCTAGCTGACTGGGACGGTACAGCAAGAAGAATCACCCGAAACGGAGAAATGACGATCGATTTTGAACCAAACATGGTGTACTCTGAGGTCGCAGGTGTTTACACCTTCACGCGCTCTGTAGCTATGGACGCAGAGACTGTAATGCTCAAGGTTCAAATCATTGCAACAAAGTGCAATCCTATCCAGACTATCACGCAGTTTCACTAAAGTTTGTCAAATCGTCGCCTTTCTTTTGAACATATTTCTGACGCTTTACTTGTAGCTTGCGTGATGAATATCATCACGTTTGATGCAGCTTATTCCTTTTACCCCGTTGCAACCTTCGAGGAGCGGATTGCTATCCAAATCCCCGGGTCGAACCAATTGGATGTCATAAAAAAGTATGTGCAGAGGGGTTGGAGAGTCTATGCAGTGTTCGGGCCAGAACATGTCACCCATCCCCAACTCTTTCTTCTGAACGAGAAGAGATGGGTGGGTGATCGTCACTGTTGGTCCATTCCTCTGGACACTACGGGGGTCACGCCTCGCCCGACATTGTCCCTATCCTCGGAACGCTTCTCCTGGGACCCCTCAATCCACAATGGTTGGATAATGGAGTGCGAAGGCTATTCTGCTGCTACCCATGTACCAAGGATGCGCACTCATCTGGTCATGACCACCGTTTTCCGTTACAACTATTGCTTTTCTGACGAAAAGCTTGCCAAGGCAATTCGTGACTGGTCGCTCTCCCAGGGTCAACTTAACCACACACAATTAACAAAACAGAACTGGATATGGTGCGTTCATCTCAACCCAAACTAGTGCATCGCATTAACGCACGTGTAGGTTCGACGCTGAAATTCCAAGATTCCGGGGGGTGCTGAGTTCTCATGGGCAGTAAGGCTCAAAATGTACAACTTGTTAGGGAAGATCAAACATCTGTTGTTGGGCATAAAAGTTTTATGATACTGATTTTCAAATTGCCAACCTTGGGCTTTGTTGGTCGGGCATGAGGAGAGACCTTTGATATCGATCGTAGTATCAAGAGAAAGTGCTCAGCATCCGAGGCCGCGCCCTCTTATATATGGACTTTGTCCATTTCAATCCAAACCATTTCTTACAATCGCACTCACGTCCTACGTATCTCGCAGAGTTCACGTGAGTAGTGATTGGTTGAAGAGCATCGTTTGGTAGCAAATTCCTACTATATAACTGTTACTGTTTTGAGGTTTCTAATGATCTGCAAAGAACATCTTTCAACCTCAGCAATTATGTAAAGCCCCTGACCTATTTTTTTTTTGTGCACGGATGATCATTGCAGAGTACTCATCCAACCTATAATTCTCGGAGACACAGATCTGCACTAGATAACAAGCTCCTCCAATCTGTACAGCCCGACACCAAGTGCAATCTGTTGTTCTTGGTGTTTACGTCTTTTTCTCCATTCGTTCGGAGTTTCCCTCGGCGTTCCTTCAGCTCTCTCCTTCACTATTCGGTTCTGAACTCTGGCGAAGGGTTCCAATGCCCCTCGAAGGTACCCCATACGCTCATGAAGTTCTATCTCGGGTTCTATATGCGACATGATATTCCGAAGCAGTTCATGCGACGGAGGGAATTGCAACAAGGAAACAAACGAGGCGTCCAGCAAGACTTGTAGGAAGGATATTGTCTGTAGAGTGTCAGGCTTCATCCTGGCTACTGGGCGCAAACATACCTTATCGTACGGCGGGGCCGCTCCGCCACGGTGTTCTATCGCGACATTCGACGCGACAGATTTTAAAAGGGTACGAATGTACTCCTCGGTGCCACCAATTGTCCAGCCGTCTAACAATTCTAAGATCGAAATGAGATCTTGCGCATCTGGCAAGTGTTTTCTGATGGCTAGCCGCAGTGCAGCAGGAGACGTTGGATATGAGACACACATCAGCATATAAGCCGATAGAGTTGGGGTCCAGGCCTTATTGCTATCAACATCCATGACCCCGGGATCAGTCTGTGGCTGTCGCTGCTTATCAACAAGCGCCTTGGCTATGGAGATCATTTCGTCCTCGGAGATATCGACTACCGAGTTGAACGACAACATGATACTTTCCTATCGCACGAACAGTTATTGGTTTCATCGTGCTAGAGACGAGAAGCACCCACCCAGTCGCCATGTTGTTTTAGTGCTGTGAGAAGCCTGCCTTCTACCATGCCCGCGCTGACGACGCGACTCTCAATCAAGTGCCGTGTGACACGCGGAGAGTACTGAGGTTTGTCCGTGTACTCCTTTACAAAGAAGAGGGCTAAAAGCTCTTTGACAAAGCCGTAGCCATAAAGAGCTTCCGACGCAGCTCCGTCCTATTGATAAACTTGGCATCAGAAACTCCGATTGAGACTGTAACTGCGCACCGGCGTCGAAATCGACAGTGCGTTACTCGAGGATGATCCACTGGCTGAGGTGTGCTCCTTGATCCAACTGAAAAATGCTTCATCCGCTTTATAGGGTTCATTGTGCTGCAAATGATTCGCCATGTCGATAAGCAGTCTAGATCTAGGGTCATTGTCCGCTAGCGTTTCAGCTTTAGGATTCGGTGCCAGCCATTCAGAAGTTGCGGGGGTTTTTCCGATCGCACCAGCAATGGTGGATTTCAAGTTCGGATCCAGGGGGATGATGTAAACTATAGAACGATATGGAGACTCGGAGGCCGACGGGGCGGTGCGTGAGACATTTGCAGGGCACAACATCAATAATACTTGTCCTGCATCTGCGAGCAGTAAGCTCATATTAATGCCCAGTTTGATGCTCGGCGCAAGAGCGGACGGCATTGGGATAGCATGCGATGCAATAACTACACCGTAGCGCATGTCCCAGAGAAGGATTGATATCTCTGACGACGGCGTACCGGTCACAGTGGCGAGGAGAACCAACGAGGAACCCAGTGAAAGGAGACACATGCCGCATCCAAAAGAATGAGCATTCAAACGCGATGATTGAGCCAGAGCTAATGTCTTGCCAATCTGTGTTACAGATGTTATTAGACTGTTTACCTCGAGCTGGTAAGCAGCCCAAGTATGAGATTCATCTTCACGATGTGAGAAATCTTCAAATCAGAATAGACACAAGCTCACTTATGTAGCTCAACACCCCACAGGGGCTACATGAAAGGGCAACAACGTGGTGCTGTATTTTCCGCCCTGAGGCTCCATGGGAGATCGAAACCTGGTTTTTGCCGACGATGGTTATATCCTTGCCAGAGACAGATACAATGGACAGAAGTAGCGTGGAGTCAGAGCTCGAGCAGAACACTATTACGGTGTCTGGGGGGTTTTCATGAGGCGGCAGAAAAGTACATGACGTGCCCGGGAAGAAAAACACGTCCAGGAAATTTTGTTGATGCGGACAAATGAGAGTGGACTGGATGTTCAACTCGTTATCTGCGACGCTGATATCACCAGTGGAAGATACGAGTAAAATCTTTGAACTTTTGTCGTTTGAGTAGATATGCGTGACTTCGTGAGGCAGCTACGATTATGTCAGTGTAGAACATGACTTGGGATGTTTTCATGAGCAAGACACACCACAACTTCGCGTTTGTCACTTTTGCCCAAGGTGCCACCTAAGATTTTCTGCTTCATAATCCATACCGTCCGGTTTCTGTTATCCACAGCAACCTCCGGTGCGGAAGAGACGAGTGCATAGGTTGTGCATATGCGCCCATCATCCTCTGGCGTACACCGGCTGCTCGCAGGTCCAGAGAATGTAACATTAGATCCACAGGTGTGCGAGGCAACTGTATGAAGTTCAGATAGCTGAAAACAGAAAATCTCCATCAACGCGTCTCTGCAGGAGTCCAGAAAACTCACATCAATGATATGTATGCCTTCTGCCTGGACGGTCACTGTTGCATGTCCAGGGAAATCACGGCTGTATGATGCATATGTAGGATTGTGTACTTTTTCGTGCCTTGTCTTCGTTGGAACGGGGTAGCTCGATACTTGGAACGGCTCCCCAATGAGTGAGCTCATCGAGGTTTGTGAAGAAGATCAGTTGTATTCCGAGGTGTCCGGGGAGCCATCCATCCGGGGTCTCAGCAAGGTGTTATCATAAACAGCAACTCCTTTTCAATCAGATTCACTTACATAATGCAACATTTTTCTTTTCATTGGTCTCTCCTAGCAGGACCCCAGCTGCTCCCCATGTCCTCCGGCGGTAGCGCCTCACATGCCCTCCAAATCACCCTATGTTGTACCTCACAAACCTGCAGCACACACCTCATCTCCGTTGGTAGTGCCCAAACAAGCACTGTATTCCGGATCGGAGGGGGTGGCAGAGTCAGCCAGACCTGAGACAACCCAGACCGACGACAAACCTCAAACCGACGTTTGGTTTCCCTAAACAAGCACTGGCTGATTACGGACCGACAAAGTGATTCCATAGCCAAAGCTTTATTGACGAAAGAAGATAGTTGTTCCTTCTAATAGGCTCCGGTCAATCTCAACTAAGCAGCGAACCCTCCCTAGTACTTCATAGAGTTGGGGATAACCATCACAACAAGTATCACGGTGGGGATTACAACGATGAAGGACACGTGGTTCCAGAACTGAATCACAAGTTCTGGCTATCACAATGCTATTGGATCGTGAACAACAGTAAGTACTTCTATATATATGCATGCACTCTAGGGCAGCCAGCTAGGCGGTTATTTTGCAAGCGTGGCTCAGTTACTGATACTAAATTGCTCCGCGTACCAGTACTACTGTCTGACTCTCGTGCCGTGCCAGAGTCTGGACCCCGGGCCAATGCCAGTGACCCGACTGATGCTGTGATTTTGTTCTTTCGGTCACCGATCTTCTGCTATGTCGGAAACATCTCACTCGCTATGGGACCTAGGTGGTGGTTCCAAGAAAATTGCTGTAAAAGGCCCGAAGATTGCTGTGACGGCCGCCGTGCTGAATATTTAACAGAGACTTCCAGTAAAGTTCCACGCAGTCATTCAACTACCTGATGACTGAATTTCATCAGGTGACCTGATGCAGCGCCAATATTTCAGCAGCGACTCTAACGTCGAACGTTCGAGGGCGATAGCCGTCACATGCCAGGAAATCATCGACAACGGTTGCAGTGTCCCCTCACCAGCTTGTATCACCCCCTGCCTTTATAATCGCATGTACTAGACTCCACAAACGCCCAAGGTCATACTGAGATCGAGCTCTGCACCCTACCCCAATTCAAGGGTCCTCACAAAACAATCTGTGGACGTGTTTCCCGTGGTCCCCAGCTCCTGCATATCTATCGCATACTTCCTTCATCCCGGACCGAGTACGAGTTCAGTGCTTATTGCACCTGTAAAGCAGTTGTCCATCCAGGCTCCATGCGGAGATACATCTTCCAAGAAGTCCTATGTATATTCCAACCTCTATTAGACGGAATGACTATCTGCCTTCGTCTATAATGGGCTGTCTAGGGAAGAACTAATTTCAAACGTACTAGTTAACGAGAGGAGTACATTCGACGTCATTCTGCCATTCTGCCTGCACATCGCAACAATGAGCAATACCATCACGCTTCTGCTTTCGCATTGGTGTTGTGGTCGATGGCACAGTACGTGGTTCGTTGCTGGCTTTATCAGTATCCATGGGCCGCCAGGTGCTTTTTGAGGCTGAACAAAGTTCGCTGCTGCTTGAGCCACAGAGACCTTTGAATAAATTTAGAACCGTCACAAAACTGGGAATGACATGGAGTCAAAAATACATGGCACTCCAGTTCACCGAAACCAGGTCTTATATTTCCATGACCAGTCTTTGTTAACATAAATGCTCATTGATGGGGTCCCGCAGAGTTTCAGCAGTTCGCCGATCTGCAAGTCACCACAAAACGTTTGACTGGCCATGACTCGAAGCACAATGTAGCGCCGTTACTAATAGACCCTGTTGTTGGCATGGTATTAGCGCAACGGGGATGTGCGGGTCTGGAATTGGGTTTCGGAAATTCAACAGTAAGTAACAATCTTCGTGGTGATCGGACGCAGATTTACTATGATGCAGAAAATGCGGTAGGTCCATCTGATGAGCTCAAAGACTTCGAAGAGCTGGTCTGCGATTATTCACAAGAGCATCGAAATCTGTTCATAGGCCCTTATAATATTTACTTCATTCCTTCCTTCCAGTGGATGCCAGATAATTAACGTGTGAGTCCTCCCGAAACATCAAAGGCAACTGATTTATCGGTGCGCAGGCCGATGTATGTATATAAGTATCGAAGATTCCACAGCGGTAAAAAAATGAACAGTAGAGTACCATGTTTTTTATTATGGTCCGAGGCAGCCCCGAAGCTAATTATAACTCCGAATATCTGACAAAGAGCTGACATGTAGTGGTGCGTGTCGAGCGGGTGAATCTTACCCCTAGACTCTGCCGGGAGCGGAACAGAACATTTTTACGCGAATCACGCTGCACGGAGCCATAAATAAGCGTATTGTGACTTTCCTTGGCATAATAAAGACTTTCTTTACCTATCTTTGGCCAAATTTTGACCGATCTCGTAGAAGAACCTGAGTCAGCGAAATCCTGCGCGAACACGGCATCTCGGAGCAACTTGAAGGGTCGGCACAATTCGAGCACATCGCTATCCATAAGTATTACACAGACGTCCGGAGATATGAACCTCCTTCCTTTGTACCCATTCTCCGTTGACACTGTCAGTTCGTTCTTGAAATTCACTCGCTGCCCTCGAGTGACGAGACTCTCACAGAATGACAACGATGGCGGTGCCGTCATCTCCAGTCAAGGAGGCGAAAGAAAAGCCAGGTGCATCATGGAAAAAGGATGAAGAGCATGTCGTCCCAAAAAATCGCATAGGCATTGTGTTCTTCGGTTTGATGTGCAGTGTATTCTTGGCGGCTTTAGATCAAGTAAGCAAATTGTTATGTTATTCGTGAAAATCTGACTCACATTTTACAAGACTATTGTAGCCACCGCCTTGCCCACAATCGTAGCGGACCTTGGAGGGGGGGGAAACTACAGTTGGGTAGGAAGGTTCGTATATGTAAATTAGGGTCGGTGTCACACTAACGTCTTTTCATGCAGTGCGTACATGTTGGCATCCGCTTCTTTGGGCCCGCTATACGGAAAACTATCTAACATCGTAGGCCAGTGCCATGCTCATATACATCGTTGCTTGTAAATTAAATTAACGATTGGGATCCTCAGGCCGCAAACCCATATTATATGGATCCATCGTCATATTTTTAGTATG
This sequence comes from Suillus americanus, assembly GCA_016695465.1. Lineage (NCBI taxonomy): Eukaryota > Fungi > Basidiomycota > Agaricomycetes > Boletales > Suillaceae > Suillus > Suillus americanus. The sequence continues at coordinate 208,823 of MU177899.1, forward strand.
TTCCCAGCACGTGGGTCCTATTCAACTTTGACACCATAGATTAGATTGGTTCAGCGCTGTGCGGCGCAGCCAAGACTATGACATGGTTGATTGTCTGTCGTGCCGTACAAGGAATCGGCGGCGGGGGCATCATACAACTCGTACAGATCACCATATCTGACATTGTGTCATTGCAAGAGTGAGTATCTGTTACTAGTAACACTGGTTCATTTTTAATCTTGTTTATTTGTCAGCCGAGGCAAGTATGGTGGCTTCATCGGTGCTACCTGGGGCATAGCAAGGTAAGACCGACTTTTCAAGTTCCCAAAATTCAAAACCTTATCTTTATTTTGTCAGTGTCGTTGGACCATTACTCGGTGGCGTAAGATCCCCCGCGTCTTCTGAAGAGATCTGATAATTGATTTTTCTGCGTTCTAGGTTTTTACCGATCATATATCTTGGAGGTGGTGAGTATTCGCATTACGTTGTTGATCAAAGTTTAATCGATGCGTATCAGGTGCTTCTGGATCAATTTGTGCGTTTGATATATATTTCCAATATTTGTGCTGAGCTAAGAAGCTCTTTATTGATACGTTTTTGGACAGACCGACTGGCGGCTTAGCTGGAGCACTTTTATTCTTCTTCCTAAATTTAAATCCCCATCAAGGAAGACCATTCCGCGACCATATCCGGGAATTTGATTTCGTTGGGCTTTTCGTGATTATTATAGGTGTCGTTTGCCTGCTTATAGGTTTCAACTCGAGCGAAACGACATGTAACGCTATCCTTTCTGTTCAAATGAACCAAATCTTACTGGTTTTTAGGGCAAAGTGCCGAAACCATTGCTCTCCTTGCTGTGGGAGGCACGTTGTTAATCCTTGGCGGCGTTAATGAGATATACACGAAGCGGTCCCCCATTATCCCTCCTCGTCTTTTCAAGGTGAGTTGTCCAGAAAGCTATTCATGTTGTCTCTCATGGTTTTCCAGACACGTACAACTGGCTTGATATTGATTTCTGTATTTTTGCATGCTGTGGTATTCTTCTCAGGTACGTCACGTACTTAAATCTGTCTTGGGTCTTAGTTGTCATTCATATGAATATTCTAGGTTCATAGTGAGTGTTTTGTAGGCATAATTTGTACCTGACATTCTCATGTGGTTTTCTAGCTACCTTCCAATGTATTACCAAGGTAGATCTGTCTCACAACCTTCGAGCGTGTACTTTGCTAAGCTCGACACCAGTTCTTGGCGCATCGGCAACGAGCTCTGGCGTTAGGTGAGTATTTGAATATATGTGTCATCTACAGATTGCTGATATGCGCAGAATGCTGCCTTATTCGTTATGTAGTGCGCTCATGTCAGCGGTTTCTGGAATAGTTGTTACCAAGACGGGAACCTACCGTCCTACTATGTGGTTCGGATGGGCTGTTATGACGCTTGGTTGGGGTCTCATGATCATGCTGGACAGTACGAGCACAACGTATGTGTATGGTCACTGCCGAAGTCAGTTGATCACTATAACTCTTTTCAACAGTGCAGAGATGGAAATCTACCCCCTTGTTGCGGCGCTTGGCATCGGTTGCTTGTTCCAGGTGAGTCTACTATATCATCATAACGATCTGTGCTTATCGCCACCTCTGTGATAGACCCCACTTATTGGCTTACAGGCGGCCATGCCTCTCAAGGATATGGCTACCAGTACAAGTGCTTTTGTGTTCCTCCGGTGAGTGTGAATCTGCGATGTGCATTTCATAGGTACTTATTGATCTTCAGAACTCTTGGGGGTACGATAGGTATTACGATCGGGGAAGCTATCATCTCCAGTGTCCTCCAGCAGAAATTACGGGGCATCCAGGGTCTTACCATCAACACTTCTGCAGCGGCTTTGAACGATGACGTCAGGCAGATTTCTTCCATTTCTGTCAGAAACAATTTTATGATCTCGATTCTGGCTTACTTACCAATCTTACCAGAACCCAACAGTGCGTAATGAAGTCATGCAGGCTTACTCGCAGTCTATCAGCACGGTTTGGTTGGTCAACGTGCCACTAGCTGCGTTTGGTCTCTTTCTAATTCTCTTTATTCGTAATTACACACTCGAGCGCACGGTTATCCGTAGCGGCGAGAAGAAGCTAGGAGACGTTGAGAAGGGTGCTGCTCAAGCGACGATAGAAGAAGACTTACCAGTCATGGAGTCGGAATCTTTGGAGAACGAAAAGAGACAAGCTTCCCCTGATGACGCCTCTGAACGCACACGAACAGACACGGCAGACGACACTACTAGTGCCAAGCAGAAGACGGAAGCATAGGGCGAGGGATATCCGATACCCCTGTCTCGGGCCTGGCGACACCTGATTATACCTCTCAATGGTGGTCTCGGGCGGTGCACGAAGCTTAATGACTCGCATAGAAATGATTTGAAACTAAATTATGTAGCTTGTAAATGGACTAGAGTTTCGTATGTATTTCTCTCACTTGGGGATCGATGCCAATGGTGTAATATACTCATGACTCGAGACGTCCCTCCTTCGTGTGCACTGGTCACGATGATCTGGATCATGCTGTGAATGGAATAAAAGTTCAATGAACCGCAACCTGAGTGAAACATCCACGGGGCAAAGCTGCATCATGATGGTCTGACTCCTGACTAGTACTAAGTACTTACTGCATTGGCGTTTATATTTAGCTAGGAAAGCAAGTATAAAAATACCTCTACGTCGCAGGTCACGTGAGATGATTTTTCGAAGTAGTGATACATTTTTGCGACCGTTCACTCTCGTCGGTCTTTTCTCCATTTACTACTAGTCTAGCGCAGGCGATCAGGGTGTCAATGGCCACTCAGAACGCCGAAGATGTTGAGATGATAGAAGCTCGCCCTCGCAAAAGGATTCGCAACAGCACAAAACGCAAACGTGCGACGAGTCCCACTCACCTGCCTAGAGTGCCTCTATTGTTTGCTCCGTTTCGCGCTCTAGGTCTAATCACAAATCATATACCGTTCTATATACAAACACGTTCTTACAAGGATGCAACTGAGGGGCCCCGGATACACATTTTGACCTGTCTCGGCAGATCATGGGCGTTATGGGAGGGGGGTAAGATGGGCCTGTTATTTGTTGGTGAGTTATTGGTATATCTTGGGGTCAGAAGCCATGTCTGATTTTCCTGTCTAACGGTGCACAGGTCCGGAAGTTCAAGACCCCATCTCATGCCTAGTTATGGATGGAGATGCTGTTTGGGCAGCGTCTGGTGTACATGTAATCAAATATCTCCGAGGAAAAGAGGTAGGAGCTTTCAGATATTCCACGTACTTTTTTGTTCACTCATTTACAGGTTTCACGCGTGTCGAATCCGCTCCGGACCCCGTTAGCATTTGTCATTCTATTTGGCTCTCAGTTGCTTGCATTGACGGAAGGTGGTGAGCGGATGCTGATATGGGAAGTATCGACCAATGGTATGCTCTCTGTTCGATCACCTCGAGTGTTTGTTTTATTGTTAATCCAGAACCAGTCCTATCTGCAACTATTCAGTTTGATATTGGGTTTACTGCTACATCAATTCTCCATCCCGCCACATATCTGAACAAAGTTCTAGTTGCTAGCAATGAGGGCGATATGCAACTTTGGAACATCCGTACACAGTGAGTTGAATATCCGCAATCCATCCATTACTTGAATTCAACGGCTGCTACAGGACATGTATACACAAATTTTCTAATTCTCAATTGCGCACATTACCATCTCAGCAGCATATGAACTCATTGTCGAGTCCCATCACAGCGTTAACGCAGTCCCCTGCTATTGACGTGGTTGGAGTTGGTTTTATGTCAGGAGAAATATCTGTGTACGACGTTCGTGCTGATGAACGGCTCATGAGAATGTACATGGATAATGGGGGAATCAAAGCTTTATCTTTCCGGAGTGGTATGTTACTGCAGACATGAGCAAGCTAAATTCTGATCTCGCTGCTTACAAGATGGTCACCCGATTCTGGCGTCCGCCTCGTCATCTGGACACATAGCTCTCTGGGACCTGAATTCTGGAGGCCGGCTTCTGCACCTCATCCGGGGTGCACATGATGGTGCTGTGAGTGCACTTGAATGGGTCCCTGGACAGCCTGTCCTCATCAGCTCAGGTGAGGATAACAGCGTCAAGGTAGTTATAAGAACAAGAAGGTCTGTTTGTCACTGATGATCGTTAAATAGCAATGGTTGTACGAATCCCCCACCGCTGTTCCTCGACTCCTGAAATTCAGATCTGGTCATCATGCACCCCCACATCTCATTCGGTTTTATGGTGAAGATGGTAAACAATTGCTATCTGCGTCGGCAGACCGTACCTTACGGTATGTTTCTGTTGTTCGAGACTCAAGGTCATACGAAATGTCGCAAGGTAGATGTTGAGTGCAGAATGGTGTTATTGATGGCTAACCTGAATGTGTTCAGGATCTCTTGCACGGAAAGCTACGACTCTATCAAAACCTCTTGCTTCATTGAAATTTCCTCCCATCACCTCCATCTCCTGTTCGTCGACACGATCTAAGGACTGGGATGACGTTCTGACTGCGCATGCTGACGAGATGTGTGTACGGTCTTGGACGGTGCTCAATAAGCGCGTTGGAAAGCACACGTTCAACTCCGCTGAAAGTTCCAAAAGGAAGTCTCCCTCAGGTGTTGTAAAGGTAAGTCGTCTTCCTTGCTTCATCCTGTATTCTCATCCTGTAATTTAGTGTGTCTGTGTTACTGCTTGCGGAAACTTCGGACTTGCGGGATCTTCAACCGGAGAGATACACATGTGGAACATGCAGTCTGGGTTGAAGCGAAAGTCGTTCAAGGTTGGACCCTGCCCTCAAGCCGTAATTGATCGCCTTGAGCTTTCATCCATGACGAAACCAAAAGCCAGCGAGCGTAGTATCACTGGCCTGACTTCAGATGCTCTGAACCGGGCAGTCATTGCCACTACTTCAGATGGCACTGTGAATGTGAGAATTCTTACTGCTCCCGCCGCTCTCACCTCACAAGGACTGATGGTTACAGTTCTTTGACTTCCACGCCTGCACTCTGGACCAAGTGATGGTTTTACCAACTCCAGCTAGTTCGATAATGTTACAACGAGACTCTGGATTACTTGCAGTCGTCTGCGATGATATGGTCGTTCGAATCATTGACATCGAGACTCGTAGAATCGTCAGAGAACTAGCATGTGGCGCCCACGGTCGAATACTTGACATAGTAGGTTGCGGACATTGCGGTGAACTTCAGAACTTTGCTGAAACAGTAACAGGCGTTTTCATCAGATTCGCGCTGGATAGTGGTCACATCGTTGGACTCTGTGATACGGACATTCGATATACCTACTGGTCGACTAATAAATGCGTTCCGCACACCTAGTGTCGCGACGAGCATTGCGTTCTCGCCGACCAATGACTTTTTGGCCACTACACACGTCGACAGCGTTGGCATTTTCCTTTGGTAGGGTGCTACGTACCAACTTCTTATCTCGGTTGATGACTCTGGATAGGGCAAATCGGTCTCAATACTCGGAGGTTGCATTCCGTGCAATTTCAGAAGAAAATATTGCTGAAGTTGCGCTTCCTTCGATGCAAGGGTCTGAAGAAGATGAAGGCAAATCATTTGTTCATTTGGTCATGTGCACAATTGCTGACTTACATCCAGCATTAGAAGCTTTGGAAGCACTGGGGATGGAAGATAAACCCACAGACGTCTTCTCAACGCCATCTCAATTAGATGGAGACCTTGTGACATTGACGTTACTCCCTCGCGCACGTTGGCAGACACTGCTGAACCTGGAGGTTATACAAGTCCGCACTCCTCTGTTTGTTGTTGTACGCTAGAATTAATTGATTTGCAGCAACGGAATAAACCAAAAGAACCACCGAAGAAACCCGAACATGCACCGTTCTTCTTGCCTACGTTGCCGGGCATCGAGCATCGGTTTGCAATAGAGGAGAAGAAGCAAGAGACACAGGATAAACACAACCGCAGACTCGACAAAATCGCCGCGAATTCGCGAAGCACATTACAAAAACTGCTGGTCGAGTCAGATAAAAAAAACGGCTGTATGATGCTTTCCGTTCACCATTTGGCCATGCTGATCACTAAGGCTTCCTTCAGCGGATGACGCGTTGTTCAACTACATCAAGAGCCTCTCGCCGGCGGCAATTGATTTGGAGTTGCGCTCGTTAGTCTCGTTCAACACCCTCCAACAATTTCTTCGCGCCATCAAGCGACGCCTGCAGTCGCACCTTGACTTTGAAGCTGTGCAAGCGCTACAAAATGTCGTCCTGCGAATCCATGCAGATGTGATCATCGAAAATGAGGATTTGCGGGCTGAGTTAGAAGAGCTCCTGAAAGTACAGAAAAAAGAGAGTGGGCGAGTGTTGGATTTACTCGCTTCGTCACTCGGTACACTTGGTTTTGTTCGGGATACACAATAGACAATGTCCCTTAACTACAGGTACACAAAATAAACAGGAGGCACCACTTCAATTGCTTCAAAGGTTCCACAGTCGATCTTATATTACGTAAACGTGGACTTGCACGTGCCTGTGTCGCGAACGCGTCTGGCATCTGTTGATCATCATCGGATGCTACGTTTGGTCGATGTACCACCACTAACACCTCCACTTTGTCTATATGCCTGGCTTCAAGCCAACTAACACATCCTCGCCCGCGAAACCTCTCGTCGCAGCTCAACGCTCATTAGTCTCTTTCCAGGCAACAATATCTGATGTCTCCCGTGGGTCGGCGGCCTCGAAATCTGAACTACACAACCTGACATCTGCGGAAGTCGAGTTTTTTGATGCAGTTGTCAAAAGAATACCCCCTAACGCTACCTCATTTCTCTCGGGACTAAAGGCGTACAACGATGAACTGCACGATCGGGGCTGGGATAGCCAGACGGAGACAGCGCATTACGGGAGGCTGCTGGAGCTCTGCAAACTCCGGGGACCAAGTTGGAACCACAAATGGGAGGGGGTGAAACAGCAGTATGGTTATAGCGGTCCCTCGAGAATTCCAATCCCTACCACGTCGGCCAAAGCACCCATTCCGGCTTCGAAGCCTGCGAGATCAACTGCCCGGCTCGCAACGCCTGTCCGCGACGAGGATGACGATGTGTTTACCCTTCACTCACATCAAGACCAAGACCAGGAACAGGATGAAACTGCAACAGAAACAGAAATCCCTTTTTCCGATGCTGAATCCGAACAGGCCCCTCCTCGTCCCCTCACGCGCCTGAACCAGGCTACACGTCCCAACGCATCAGTGCAATTGACACGGGTGACAAGGACACCTGCAAGCCGCCCTTCGAACAACATCCTTCCACCTGCTCTTACACGTGTATCTACGCCCCGTCCTCAAGCAGCCGCTAGTCATCATCAGCCAGCTGTATGGGAAGGAATGTCAGACACCACCGACGGTGGTGATGTACCAGGCTCTTTATCAACTACTCCGCCATCTTATCGCGCTGCTGTTGCAACGCCTGTCCCTCAAAAAGCACGGAATCAGCCGATAGTTCGTGCATCGTCACCGATTAAAAACCCCTCAGCAGTCAGTGCGATCGAATTTACAAAGGGCCGCACGCGCATGGGAAGCGTGATCAATGAAGATGAAGCGTGGCAAAAAATTAAGATGTCGCGAGATGAAGAAGACGCGGATAAGTTCCGTGAAGACAAACTTCTCGAACATTGTTGGGGAATTTGGGTTCTCGGTTACCAGTGGCTAGCGGTAGGCATTTTCCGATTGTGATCCTGTCAGGTGGTGATGCTTCAATTTAGACAACGAATGAACAAGTTGCCCAGGCTCGAGATAATGTAATCCTAGGTTCTTCATTACGCTCCTGGCGGAATGCTACCGCTTCGCGCCTTGAAATGCACGCTCGCGCGGCCTCCATTGCCGATGCACGCTGCCTTCGCTTCGCCCTTGATGTTTGGGGTGCAAAACATAAGCAGAAAAAGCAGTTACAGTGGCGTCATGACATGCGCACCAAGATGAAGACGGTTCGCGAAAGGCATGAAACTAAACTTGTCAAGTATGCATGGGCCAAATGGCAGCAGTCTCACCGTTCTCTTCTAAACGAGCTGCAGTACAATGAACGCATGGTTGCACGGTTTTTCCTGCGATGGAAAAACTCTTTGTTGAAGCTGGATCACATGGATTCTGCTGCAGACGAGTTTTCTCAGAGAATCAAGGGGAGCGCTGCTCATAGAGCATGGAAGCACTGGAAAAAAGCTATGGCTGCTAGAGATGCGGGAAAAACCGTTGCGCACAAGGCGGCACTCAGGATCAAGGGAATGGTGATGGACTTGTGGAAGAAGCAGACGTAAGTAGATCAAGTTTCTTTCACATTCAGACAGCTAACATCTCTTGTAGCCATGAGCACCAGACTGCAGATGCCTATCGCGATGTTGCCATCTTAAAGCGAGCAATAAGCACATGGAAAACTACCAGAGATCGAATGCGTGTACGTTCCCTTTTTCAATAACGTCGAGCGATACTCATTTCAGTAGGTTACGGAAAAGCGTGCCGACAAATATCTCGCTCGTCAAGATGCTTTTTTGCTCCGAGCCGTCGTCAGGGTTTGGAAGGCTCGCGAACGCGGGAAACTGCTCGAAAGGGTGAGAGACATGCGTCTAATGAAAAATTCAATTGCTGTTTGGAAAGATCGCTTGCGAGAACGCAAGCATCTCGAAGGTGAGCGTAATTTAGCAATCAGATTATCCCAGAGATCTTTAACCTCGTAACAGATTATGCTCTTGCATTCTCCATGCGCTCCGATTCATATGGTGTCTCTTCAGCTCTCCGAACTTGGCATCGGATCTATACAATTTACCAAAATCGCCACGCCTTTGCTGTTCAACGTAACCTTGTTCGTGTGCAGTATGATGCGCTACTCAAATGGCGCATCCAGCTGAGGGCGAAGATGAAGCTGTTGAAACAAGCTCGATTCGTGGAGAACTTCATTCTTCAGCGAAGAATTTTGAAAGCCTGGAAGGTCAAGTTTGAGGAACGCCAAAGACTGAAGAAACTCGAAGACCTTGAGATCCGTCGACTTCGCGCTTTCATGACAGGTAAAGTCGACGTATACATGATCTAATCAACTGGTCTCTGACGTGTTCATTTCACCTGAAGCATGGCACCAAAAATATCAAAAAAAGCGATTCCGTCGGTTGGCAGCGCAGCAAATAGACGACCTCGTGTCTCTGGCAAGTCAAACGATCTTCAAACCTTGAAATTCAGTCTAATTGCGTTATAGCGAATAAAACGGGATGCTCTAAGACTCTGGACCAATCGTGTCATTGAAATCAAGTTACGAGAACTGGAAGTCAGCCAGAAGAGCGCCCACGCACTAACAGTGTACGCGAACGTCTGCACCTCCATAACTTCAACACATCTGACCTTTTCCTCAGCTTCGCCTTCAAGAAATGGAAGAATATATGTTTACGCCACGTTGAAGACCTGAGCCTCATGGAGAGTCATCTTGATATCAAACGGGCCGGTCAGTACTTGGGTTGGGGTCATCTAGCTGCTCGTCTAATTCTTGCCCCGTAGAGAGCGTTCGCCGGATGTTCTATCGCTGGCTGATGGCGGCCCGTGCTCGACGTCATAAACGCATTACTTTGCGCGAAAAGGAACTCGAATTCGACCGGGCAAATGTGCAGGTTGCTTGGAACAGATGGAGAGAACGGTACATGGATGAGAAACTTCGACCCCTTGTGAGTTCTGTGGTATCCTCAACAAAGCATACCTTCCTAACTCAAAAATAATAGCTATGCCAGATGGCCATTCAGAATCAAAAGAATCTCCTCTTCCGTGCGTTTGGTATTTGGCATTCAAAGACCCGAGTATGTTTTTCTTTGTAATATCTAACACAAGTCTCTTAACACTCCTTCAGTCTCTCCCAGCCATCCGCTTCCAGGCCTCACGAACCAAGATGAGCTATTGGGCTATCTGGAGAGCTGCTATGCCGCAGGCACTTCTGGCTAAAAGAGCCCGAGAGACTCATAATGATGCCGTCCTGAGTGAGTTTTCATTTGTTTGACGATCACATCCAGTGAATGACCTTCGTGATCTAGATCGAGCGATCGAAAAGTGGCACCAAGCCTACAAAACAAAAACCCACTTGAAGGAAATAGCGTGAGTTCGTTCCACCACATGACTGTGTAGGTTTGCTCAATACCTTCAAACAGTCGCGCTCGTTATCTTCGTTTGCCGTCCGTTAGTCCCGGACGAGCCAACCCGACGCCCAAGCCCCCGGCACACACGAGTCGCAGCCCATTTCCTCGTCAAAATACCCGTGTAGAGAGCGAAACAGAAGGCTCGGAAGTAGGTCCGAGCCGCCCTGCCGCTAATCGGTCTTCTGTTTTGGTTACCAGACCTGGCATTGCACGTCTTCTTGCAAACCAAACGCGTCCCGAGCCTGTTGGCCGCCGTAGCGCCAAGCCCCCGAGTCGTGGACTCCGTGATCCCAGTCCGACGAGATCGAACAAAACCTCCATACCACCATCCCAGGCACCATCCTCACCTGTACGACCCAGGTTCACGGCGAGACGAGCTATCAGCCCTGCGAAGTCCAAAAGTTCTTATGCTAGGGAAGTTAGTCCCACTAGGTCAAATTACACCTCCACACCTAGGGAGGAGCCCGAGCGCAGTCGACTCTGGCAAGAGCTGAGACAAGTGCAGAAGAGGTCAAGACCCCCAACAGAAAAGTCACGAACACCTGAACCTCCATGATGATGGCATACCGATAGTATTTTGACATTTTACTTATAACTTATTCATTTTCATATTCACCTCATGCAATTTCCTCGATATGCACCACGCTTGGATACCTATTTATGCACATGTAGTACACCATCGTTGGCTAGACCCTGCAATACCTATATCGAAAGCTTATGCTCAAGTATCTGGAGCTGTGTTGTGTGAGGTGTATACCGGAATTCTGCCTATACGCTGGCGGAGTTCAGGAAAAGTAGAGGCAAATATTAGCAGCACTCACAATCAAGAATTCTGGTAGTATTGCCAGCCTACCCAGTTGGCAATCACAAAATACGCGCCCATGGGAATGATGAATAGGGTAAAGTACTTGTAATGGGTGTCTTGCGCGAGGACGTCAAGGGCCTGACAGGTCAGCGGTTCATCAGTATATGCGCCACGATGGTAATAACCAAGTACGTACATAAATACCAGAGAGCGGTAGAAACTTGTTGAATAGGATCACATAGCTTGCAACGACGAAGAATGCGGCCGTTAGCGTCGTTATAATATGCCCAATGTTCAACATCACACGGCAGAGGACATGGTAATCGGTGAACACCGAAAATGGTCACGGTGTATGATAAGCAAGGTAACGTGTTTGTGCGTAGGTTATTACAACTGATGTTTTCGGCGAAAGATGCTCTAGAACTACATGGGAACTACAAGTGGACAAGCCACAGAAAAAGTACTGCAATGAGATATGATCCGTATCGTACGTAGCTAGAGTGGTGATTGATAAGTTTTCTGAATATGATTCCTGATAGTGGTACAAGAATTAGAGAGCGGAGGTAGACTGATCAGGTAAAGTGAATGGGCATATGATCGATGAGCATCGAGAAAGCGAAGCGAGAACAGAAGCAGTATGCATGCAGAAGGCAAGCATGCATGCAGTGGAAGAGTCCTGAGAGGCACGTGAATTTCATAAAACCGAAAGGCTGGACCCGGCATGCACACAGCCTGTCAAATGCATCTAGACGCTGAGCCTCTGTCGCGTCTCCATGGAAAGGTCAGAATACGAAAATGGCCGCTTGTGTCGTAACTCATCAAAGTCAGAACGAGAATCCGATACAGGAAAGTACTCCCTGTTGGTGCTCTCCACAGCATCATCCATTACATTGCTCTGGAGCTGATAGGCACCAATAGGATCATCCATGACGCCAAGAGACCGAGGCAGCGGACGTGGTACCGAGAGCGAAGCTGGTGACGCCACCGCATCAGGTGACATCATACTCGCTACGTCGGATTTGACACCTGACTCCATCGTGTATCCCAACTGACCTGAGCTAGCCACTAGCTCCGCATGAGTTACGCTAGAACCGGCATGCGAAGATATTGACTCAGTAGCGCTCGTTCGCCTCTTTTTCTTGGGCCGACGGGGAGGTTCTGTAGATACCGGAGGAGAATGAGAATACTCCATTGCCTGGAAGGTTGGCATGTACACAGGTCCAGAAGGGGGGCCAGACGGGGGGCCTGGTCCTGTATCCTTGTCACTGTTGGTAGAACCAAACGGATCAAGGGAAGAATGTTTCCCACGAAGGAATGGACTGAGTCCAGTACGTTTCTTTACCTCCTCAATGATGATGTCAAGACCTTTGCCGGTGACGTTTGGTGAGGACTCCGCCACGTGGCCATAGGTAAGGGAACTGATAGTGTCGTCATCAGGTAAGTCTTGGAGCACCCCGCCTTGCCTTAAGCGCTTTTCCAGGGCGACTGCAACTGACTGCAGACGCTCGTCGTGATCTCTTAGGACAGAGATACCTTCAGAGCGACGAGCCCAATACGAAAACTGCGTGTTGGACCATCCAGATAGAACTAGGATGGTGGAGCGGGTCAGGGTAACAGATCCTGACGGAGAGCCCGAAAATACATGTGTTAGGGACTTGAGCGGATTGTACGGATGTCTGATAAAAGAGCACAGCAAAGCGAGACATTGAATTTTAATCAATTCACCAATTAAACGACGGCGAAACTCACGGGACGTAGGTGCGCAGCACTTCTTTGACAACTTCGACTTTGATGAGAAAATCAATTGCTGTGGCGCCAGGACTGGAAGTACTAAGTCCACCACCTCCAGTGCCTTTGGTTTTGACCCGCATCTTTGACTTGATAGGACCGAGTCTACGCTCGAATAACCGTGCATAAAACGTGTTCCATTTTGCTTCCCCCAACTGGTCGTGCAAAAATGCAGAAGCATAGGGGTCGACCTGTGATGCAGCGCCGGAGTTTAGGCGTTTGTTGACGGAACGGCTCTAAGGAGACCATCAGGTAACAGGCACATTAGAATGTACTAGAACGCACATCGGTTTCGTCCTTTCTAGCATTGGAGGGACTTGAATGGACAATGGGCGGTAACATTGCGTGAGCGTATCTAGCAACTTTTAGGGGTGACGACGGAGTATATGGAGTGGGAGAATTATCTGGAGAGCGGGACAAATCGTGGAGAGCATGTGCAAAGCTAGCTGAAGATGAAATTGAGGGAGAGGACTGAGGTTGCGACTCAGGGTCAGAAGGAGGACCTAAGGAAGAAAGATCCTGCGATTGTTGGAAGTGCTTGGTTTGCAACTGAGGATGATCATGTATGAAATCATTGGAGTGTGAATGTGACATATCCGAAGACAGGATATATTGAAGGTCGAGTTGAGCAGCATCCGGTACATGACCTTGCTGCAAGGGGTAGGGATATGGACCGATGTCCTGGAAGGACGTATCGGCGTAAGAGTTATAATACACATTGTGGGATCCATTAATAGATACAGGGATGCTGGCGCCAATAGAGTTGTGAAAGTGAGCAGGCGGAATGCTGAGGTCGTGAATGTCGGCGTCATTTCTGTGAGAGTCATGGTGGCCCAGAATATGGTCATTAGCCGCCAGCACGTCGTGACCGTCAATGACGGTGGACATCAGGTTGGGCATGTGGTCGTCGTCAACGACAGCGCCAGCGAAGAGAAGGAAGTAAATGGGTCAAGGAAAGAGGGAGCTGAAGCTAAACACTAATGTCACTTGTAATTAATAAGTCCGAATGACAATTAGTCATGAGAATATATTTCCTTTTTTAAAATATACGTGAGAATTATATACCGATGTTCTAGTCATGGGTTATGGCTAATACCGAAACAAATTTGGTTTGACCAAAGCTAGTTCTGTTGACTTCAATTTCTCTCTTCAGCATGGATTCAGTAAACACTTCTAGGTGCGGTAAAGAGAGCATACGCCAGTCCATAAGTTCGCTCATTTAAACCGTCAGCCTTTCAATCAATCGCCTGGAGGCACCCTCACAGAGGCACAGACCCCGTTCCGAAACTCCTACTCCCGCTCTCCCAGAGATTCCAGCAGCGGAACTTGATCTCACTTTTTCCTTTGACACGATCATGGGTTTTTCAAAATTTTCAGAACCACAGTGAGTCGGATCATAACATCGATTGCCCAATACAGGGACAGTCAGTCACGGTAACCTCATGCAGGGCTGAGAAAGTCCAGAAGCGAGCTAGTAACGTGATGAAACTGACACAGGAGAATGAGAAGTTGAAAGAGGAGCTTAGGGCAATGACTGCTCGGTTAGAAGCTGCTGAACGCAAACGTCGGGAGTTAGCTAGCAGATCTTCGAAGCAACAGAACAACACGACACGATCGTAATCTTGGTTATCATTCCTTTCCCGCTCATTCATTCTGCATGTTGGCAAGACCAGCTTTAAATGGACTCTAATACTCAGTTCACCCCCTTGATACCCCTCATTCCTTCCCACATCGTTGCTCTCCTTACCCTTGTCGTCGTTATAAGCATTATTTAGACATTCTATCCGATTTACATCCGATGAGATACACACAACGTGCATGACACCACGCTTTATGGTCCGAGTTAACGAACTCCAAAAATCGGACCACACTCGTGCACGGTCCCGGTGACAGGGTGCGAATTAGCGGGGCTGCGTGTGTACCGTAGTGAGCATCCGGCTTGTCGCGTTGCAATTGTTGCTCGAGTACCCGCGTTTAAATGAAAAACCTATTACTAATTGGTCATATATTCTCCCCACTGCTATAAAGAGTGCAGGTTTGGGGTTCTGCAATACGCCACCCATTCCCCCCGTCTTTATCTCAAAATCGACAGAATGGCCTCCACACGCAGACTTTCCTCAACCCTTGAGATGACCTCCACAAAACAGCCTGCCTCTCGTCGAGGCTCAGAACGAAGGCCCGCCGATAGGCGTGGATCAGGATATTCGTCTGGTCCATCCAGACGTCCCTCTATCGACCCATCGAGGCTGATTCCGATGGATAAGTTAGTACCCTCCCATTTGTATGATCCGATCACTGATATTTCACTGATAGAACTACGCACGTTGGCGGCACCAATGATTTCAATGTCGTCTTCATCGGTGCAGGAAATATCATGTTTGGTGAGTGTCATATCCGTGTCGTCCGGGTACCTGACTCATCCCCGCTACCCCAGGATCCGACGAGGGACCCTGGAACCACTCTTTCCGCTTCGAGCAGTAAGCCCCCCCTTGTCTCCACATACTTTGCCACTTAACTATCACAGTAAGCTTGGTCTGCGTCTCAAAGTAGTTGCCCTCATCGATCCCGCAATCGAGCGTGCAACTGCCGTACTCCAAAAGAAATGCGACTCCTTCGTCGTTTCCGCGTATCAAGCAACGCGCGTGTTCAAGACCCTCGAGGACTTTGTTAAGAATATGTCCTCCAAGGACCGTCCTCGCGCGATTGTCGTCGGTTCTCCTCCGATGTTCCGCGGAACCCTCCAGCCGGGTCGCGACATTGAGATGCAAATCCTCAAGTACTTCCCTGGCGTGGCCATCTTCATGGAGAAGCCCATAGCGACCGGTCCAAAGCACGAACTGGAGGAGTCTTTCCAGATCGCAAAGGCCATCTCCGACTCTAAGGCCATCTGTTCTGTCGGGTACGCTTATAGACAGTTGAATCAACAAATGAAATGAACCTATCCTCCACAGGTACATGCTAAGGTACCTGAAAGCCGTTCAGAAGATGAAGCAGATCATCGAGGAGAATGAGCTTACTGTGATGGTCACAATTGCTCGTTATGCATGTGCTTACGAGTCAATCGCGAAACCTGACTGGTGGGATAAATCCAAGAGGTGAGCTGAGTTCTAGTCTAGAATGTGTAAGTCAATGACTAACATTGATTCATTAGTGCTGGTCCCGTCATCGAGCAAGGAACCCATTTCTGCGATCTCTCGCGGTACTTTGGTGGGGAAGTCGACATAGCCTCCGTCACCGCTCATTCCCTTGATTGGGACGAGAATGCTGGACATCTCTCGAAGGTGCGCATTGACGAAAGCAAGATTGCCCCGGAGAACAGGATTCCCCGTGTTACTGCAGCCACTTGGTAAAGATGCGTTGTTGTGTTCGAGAAGCCAGATGCTAACGTGACAACAGGAAATATGATTCCGGTGCAGTTGGCAGTTTCATTCACACCGCAACCCTTCAAGGGCACAACTACAGTTGTGAGCTCGAAGTCCATGCCGATGGCTACTCCCTCAAGTATGCATCCATTCAAACTTACTGCATCTCCTTCTCATGATATTTCTAGGCTCGTCAACCCTTACGTTCAACCTATGTTGTATGTCCGCAGGCCCGGCGACGACCATGAACAAATGTATACTTTCCCCGATGACGACCCATTCTTCTCCGAGGTAAGTGGCGGTATCACTGAAGATGAAACCAAGGCAAACACATGACTCAGGTATCCAACTGGATCGACATCATCGAGGACATTGAAGAGGACCCTGAGGCTGCTCAAATCCTTAGCTCCTACGAAGGTGCGTTTTTAGGTAGACTCATCACTCATTCACGATTTGACGTTATTCGTTGTAGATGCATGCAGGACTTATGAACTTACATGGGCCATCCGCGAGGCTAGTGAGCGTTCTCGCGCTAATAGACTTGCCGCGAGCAAAGCTGCTGCCACTGTGTTTGAGGAGGAAGGTGAGGCTGAATAAGATGGTCATCTCCCTGGGCTGGAAATCTTGGAGCGAAGATATCGTTCGGACTCATTGTAAAATAGTATAGATGGTGGTGTGTACAACCTACATAATATTTTATTGTTCCTTTCCTGTTCGATTTCATGAGGATATAGGAAGTAGCAACAATAAATTTCAGTGGTTTGAACACAACTCATGAGCCTCGATATTGTCTTTCAATATTTTCTCCTACTGAAATTCATGGGCCCCCTGCCCACAGCGCAGAGGGAGCAGGACCTTCTCAATGCCGTCAGGGAATTTGTAGCCTCCCTGGTGGCGAACCTGCAATGCGGATCAGATCAACACTTGGACAGGGAACTCAGTCATGAAACTCGCCTCATCGAAAACTTCCATTTCTAAAATGCTCTTGTCATGACTCCACAGCTCACTCTCAAGCTTTCCATCCCTGATGCATCGTGCAACTTCATCGGCCTGGAAATGCCAGCCCGAACCGACGTACTCAAACGCCCGGGTATCCTCGCGCACGATTTCGCCTGGCTTGCCATCTTGGAAGTATTGCACGGTATACCTGAGTGGACAAGGTACCGGTGCGTCGATCATGATAGTCCCTTTCTCAAAGCGGATGGTAACGCCTGGGTTGTGGGACGCTACGTTCATACTACAGCTCAGGACTGCCTGTGCGGCGAGAGTAGAGCCTGTACTGGAGTTGGGAGAGAAGGTGACGACGTATGACGTGTTGCAGTCCACGCCCGTGATCGGTGTTTTGTACATTGTACCGGTGACGTTTGAAGGTTTCGTGCGCTTATTGGCGGGGTGCTCGTAGAGAGCAAGAATTGTCTGCATAACAAAATTTAAGCAGAGGATGCCGTGTAGTCAATGACACATACCCATATTAGAGGATACGGACCACTGTGCGACTTGAGGTTAAACTAGCGCTCGAGGGGAACATATCGCACTCACAGGTCCAGAATCGCACCCCCACCGAGCTTGGGATCGAGCATGCGGTGAGTCAGGGGCAATTCTGCAAGCGACATTCAAACGGATATTGCAATACAAGCAGGGTTACTCACTGTCGATGCCAAAGTCGACGGAGAAATCAGCATGGACAACCACAGGCAGGCCAAGTGTGCCGGAGTCGATAAGCTCTTTGACTTCCTTTGCGAGTGGCTGGAAACGCGTCCATAGTGCCTCCATGAAGAAAACCCCATTCTCTTTTGCCGTTGCTATGAGTGAACGTAGTTCGGCAGCGTTGCAGGTCACTGGTTTCTCGCATAGTACATGCTTTTTTGCCTTGAGCGCATCCAAAGCGTTTGTGTAATGGTACGTGTGGGGTGTGCCTAAGTAAGGTTGAATATCGATTCTGTTTATGGTCATAACTTGGATAAGTCATACCTATGTAAATAGCGTCTACATTCTCGAATGATGTCAAGAGGCAAATAGACTCGGCGAAAGTGATCCACGAACCTTATCTGCATAGACCTCGTCATACGTTCCATACGCTTTTACGGTCTTGTCGCCATTCACAAACTCATTGATGAACTTCTGTGCCTTCTCGACGCTTCGGGAGCCTACAGCTGTCACTTTGTGCACCACATCATTGGTACCACGTCTGATCAAGGAAATTCGTGAGCTTCAATTTCAAAGAAAAACATGCGCTCGTACGTGGTAGGATCAACAAGCAAATCCTTTAGGGCAAACAGGGGTCAATAACTCGCGCAATCATGATACGAAGTTCTATTTCCCTCACCGAAACAACTTGTTCTGCGATCCAACCCGTAGAGATGATGCCCCAGCGAAGTGTGAAAAGCGACATAGTTCCTGTCAAAGCTGATATCTCTTGCAGCCAATTTATATATCTAGAGGAAGGCGGGGCGCCCGGGGATCCCATGATACAGACAACCCTCGACGGACCGGAGTCGCAAAAAATAGATTTCGCCGGTGAAATCGAAATCTGAATGATATGGTACTGTCTCGCGCAAAAGTCAAGGAATCATAGAATTGGAGTTACGGAAAACATCTGGTACGAACAATTTCAGAGTCAATGACCGAAGCGAGCTTACTGGATGGCGCACACAAGAGTATATTCAGTTATCACTATGGGGTCCACGCTCCTCCTCGCTCTCACGGACCAATTTATCCGGCGGCGAATCGTCATTATTCAATGACGTTTGGGGGGAAGATGTATGTGCAAGATCATCGGCACGTTTCCTCTTTCTTTCTGCCTTTGCCTTTTCTTGATCGGACAGCTTGTCAAATTCCTCCTGCAAGTGTGACTTCAATTTAGGCATGTTTGAAAGGTTGCGATCGCATTTCCAGCAAGAAAGATCTTCTTTAAGTAGAGGCTCATACTCGCTCTTCTTGAGCTGAGAGATCTAGAGTCATGGCAGCAGTCAGCGCCGTGGGGAAGGCACGGGAGCGAAGTACAGACAACTCACTGTTTTATAATACGACGAGTCGGCATCGAACCAAGAGAGAACATGGCTCAAATGGATGAAAAAGCCAAGTTTTGGATGAAAGGAATTGTAGTGCTTCTTCAACTTCATTCTCGGAGAACATAGGTCAGCAGAAAGTACGTGGAGGTGGAGGTGTCTAGAAATACATATATACGTGAGTGCGTCAGAAGATCAACCAATCGAGACTTACTCCATGCTAGGTACTGCATGGAAGCCCATCCATATTTCCCACTTGAATCCGTACTTCTTGAGCATCTCACTTTCGATCATTTTCTTGACATTGTTCGCTTCTCGGCTTAGATCTGTGAGGAGTTCCTTGGCGCTGTTTTTCTCGCATTTGAGCAACGAACGTAGATTAGCGAGTTGGTACACGTTGAAGGGTGGCCTGACACGAGGTATGACGAGAAAATGGAAGATCGACTTCGGAAATGCGTCAAAAACCGTCAAACATGTCTCGGTATGTGAGAGAAGGACTGATGGAGGTAGACTAGCAGGATTAGACTTTTGCGCATAGGCGCGAAAAATTGTCATGTTAGCGCTGGACATGATGCAGCACCTCTTAGAGATCGTGTTAGGGGAGCTGGCTGTCACAAAGACGCGTATGTCACAATTCATGAATGTTGTGACCGTGACGACAGCAGGGTTACCCTCTACTCAAATGTCGCTCGCTTCAATTGTGCAAACAGACGAGCAAACGTTGCAGCCAAGTGATGATTCACCGATTCATAAGCTGGTGCAAACAGTCTTTGCAGAGGTTCTGGCCGAATTCAGTGGCTGGAAACTCAAATACTGCGATCATTTCATCCGCTCTCTGTCCCATGTCACACGAAGTTCACGTGTTCCCTTACCAGATGGCGATAGCACACCTCTCCATGTCGTCGGTAAGGCTTGTGGAGGTCCAGACGGGGACACGAAAAGAATGGTGGCAGTGACCTCTTACTCTGAAGACGGAACTTCAAGATCAACTTCCACAATATCTCTCCAAGTAATACATGCCGAGCTTCTTGAGCCACACAAATCCTATGAGTATTGTACTCCCATCTCAAGGAATATCTTTAGGGGAGACGATGACGATATGATGCCATTCATCCCATACGCGGATGATCCAACCTTCGACTACGTAGATCATACGCTGTGTTATGGCTCCTTTGCGTGGCAGGATGATTATGATCCAGATTGTGAGTACCTACCATTCACTGGATGTCATGAAGCATCATTATTGTGAATAGTAGAAGTTATTTCTTTAGAGGCAGCCTATCGCCTCCATACGGTTCACAGTCTACTGTATGAGGACATAGATAGCACGGGAGTCCTTCCCTTCAAGCTTTTCTCAACTCCAGGAAAAGTTGGACTGTTTACCCTGAGTCGTCGCCGGTATGAGCTTTTTCGATCATTTTTCGTGCTCGCATCCAAACTTTGAACAAATGTACAGTGACCTACTCAAATGGAACGGGACCACCATCCCTTGTTCCTACAGCTTTCCTTCTTCATCGCTGTCTCGCAGTATTCTTCAATATCGGCTTGAGCGCACCCATGCATTGTTTTGTCCTAACCTCAACTGCATCGAGCCCCTGTGCCCTGTTCATGGTATGGCTTCCTATTTTTCCTTTTCTATTACCCAAACAATATAATTTGCAGTTGAAATGAACCCCGTGCCGCCAACGCGTAAGCAAACTATCCGGCTGTCAGAGCTACTGAAACGTGTAGAACTCCCTTGCGAAACTGGCTGCTTCTTGCAGAGCAGGACGGTCGAGGTACTCCCTTGTTGGAGTGAAGACGACATCAATTCGTTTAAGAGCATCTTAGATATCGAGCCTGATATGATACCTTGTGACCATGCTGAATTGTGTTTTAAGCCTTGCCACGAGGTTCGTCAACATGGAAATGACGAGAGCTTTCCTTGGTCTGACTGTGGTTCAGGTCCTTTATTATCGCAGGTTACTATATCCAAATTTCGATGAGCTTCAAACTGAGCGCCCGAATGGGGAACACAAGGGGAAGTCGCGATCTCTGGAATATCGAGGTAGGGACGAATACATGTGGACACGTATTACTTGACCGACGCTCCACACGAGATAGATATTGACCCGCTCAAGTTCGCACCGTGTGTACCCTTGTTGTATAAATGTCGGATGCTGTACTGGATGCTTTTCACAGGAACGAACCTTGTCATCACCCTGGGCCGTGTGCTGGTTCATCTAACTGTTTATGTTTTAAGAACAAGGCCCATTGCCAGCGGAACTGCCGTTGCCCCGCCAAATGTATGTTTATGTCCATGTTGTTGCCAGCACGAGGCTTAATGTCACCCTTCACCAGGCGCTCGGAGATGGAAAGGTTGTCGCTGTGCAAAAGCACGCGACGGAATGAGCTGTGTGAAGGTTAAGCGGTGCTCTTGCGTCGAAGCTCGACGCGAGTGTGATCCAGAGCTTTGTGTAAAATGCGGATGTCGGTGCGTGATACCGGCTATCTTTTATGTTGCGATTCGTTATTTAATATCTTGCACTTGGCAGAGGTATGTTGCGTAGCATTTAGCAAGGGTTGGGTGCGTCTAATTCTAAGTCGAAGACCCGGAAAGGAGTACCTGCGGGAACTCCCAGATTCAACAAGGTCATTTCAAGGTATACATGTACATTTGATACTTCAGATCGCATGAATAACTCTATATCAACGATTATAGAAACTGGAGGTCAAGGAAAGTCGCTGGGGCGTAGGCGTATTCCTCCTCGAGCCGGCCAAGCAGGGTGAAATGATCGTGGAGTACGTTGGGGAGCTTATCTACGAAATGACATTTGACAGCCGCGGGTGAGCAGCGTTCATCCGTGAAATTTCCTGTAGCTCACCGAGTTGATAGAGAGGTCGCAGACCATCTTGGACGAAGTTATGTCTTTGGTCTCAACAAAACGCTATCCCTGGATAGTTCGCGTGCAGGCAACGCGTCGAGGTTCATCAACCATTCGGGCACTAGTGATACCAGTAGCGAAACGCAGTGTAATTGTCGCGCTTTTGGTGTGTAATGTCTGTATCTCTTGATGGCCATCTCAATAACTAAACATTCGACAGCACGGCTTGTGAATGGGGAACATCGTATAGGAATATTTGCGAGTCAGACCGTTTCCCTACTATCGCGGACGCAGAATGCTGACAACTGAAACAGATATGGACATTGACCCTGGAACCGAGATCCTCATTGATTATGGCCCAGCGTTCTTCACAGAGCAACAGAATGCAGAGGCCACGTAAGTCCTGTATCCTTTTTTTGCTGTATTTGCAGCCGTTCAAATTAATCTGGTCATCATCAAAGAACAGCTCGTACTTTAAAACGCTACAGGCAGCATACTTAATTCCGGTTCAACATTGGAGTCTACCTTTAGTAGTCATAGTCAACTGGCACCAGATTAGAAATTTTGGGTGGTGCGGATTCAAAACCTGCCGACAAATGTCTTATCACACCTTAATGGACAATTCTTCAGAAGATACACAAAGTGTCCTGGCCAAAGTGATTAACACAACAGAATCGAAATCTGTTTCTCCTGGATTGCACAGGTTCGAAACCTGCTGACGACAAGCTTTTTCTCTCTCGGAACACACCTTGACAATCGCTCATGGGTGGTTTCATCGAGGGTTCATCCAACTGGTCTTAGCCAAGCTTGTGGTTGTCACAACAGAATCAAAATATGTTTTCTCCTGGACTTTGCGGGTTCGAAACCCGCTGAACAACAGTGTCTTTTCTATCGGAACACACCTTGGAACACACCTTAAATATTAATATTCGCTCGTGAATGGTTTCCTCTGAGGTTCACGTCAACCTCGTACTGGCCAAAGTGAACCAACGGTTACCACAACATCTGTGTCTTGGACTATGTCTGTGCAGGTTCGAAACTTGCCGACGGCAAGGTTTTTTTTCATCGGAACACCCCTTGAAGATCACAGACGGATGGTTTCCTTGGACGTCCATCTTAACTGGTCTTATAGCCATGTGGTTACCACAAATCAGTCCAACCTGTCGACGACAAAGTTTTTGTTCCCTACACTTTGACATTCACTCATGCATGGTTTCGTCGGATGTGCATCTGAACTGGTCGTAGCCAAGTGGTACTGCCGCAACAGAATCCAAATCTGTTTCTCTTGGACTGCGCAGGTTCGAAACCTGCCGACAAGTTTTTCTATCGGAGGACACCTTGACATCGATTCATGGATGGCTTCCTCGGTTGTCCATCTAACTGGTCTTAGCCGAGTGGTCACTGCAACAGAGTCAAAATCTGTTTCTCTTGGAGTTGGTTCGAAGCCTGCCGACAATATTTTTGCGGTGTAAAGATCCTCGCAGGTCATGTTAACTATGTAGGCTCAGTCATTGCATTGAAATATGATAGTCTGTCCATGAAAAGGGATTCACCTTCACGCCCCGCGATGGCTTCAGCTTTTTCCAGTTCTTAATGCACTATGATCACAATCTCATCTGACCAAGTAAAACCAACTTTCTTAACATATTGTCCAACAACGAATTTTCCGCAGCTTTTCTCAATTGTTCAGGATACCGCTGATGATGTACAACTAGTATACCTTTGATACATTCTCCAAATGATAGTAACTAGTACTCGTGGGACAAGCTTGTTGCCGGCAAAGCTCGGCCTTTATCTAGTGATCTATATGTATGCAAAATACCACCACACTGATGTGCACCAAGATTCGAGCAAGGAGTCGACGGTATTATACACGTGCATTACAGTATCAGTTATACCACACGGCTACACTACATGATAAATCAATGTTCCATCAAACCCACTCGTTCAATTCAGCGCCCAGTCTTTAACAAGTCCCTGAGGTTGTCGCTCAGAGTAGGCATGGCTATCTTCGACAGAGACGCCTTTCCCTCTGATTCAGAGGCAGATGTCCCTCGTCGCCGTAGCACACTACTAGTAGAACTAGTGGCTTCTTCAGCTCGTCTTCTATCAATGTCTGCAACAAGCTGGGCAAATGACAGGAAGAGGACCTCTGCTTGGGCAAGAGTAGAATTGAGTTCAATGGTCATGCTGAGCTCATTGCAATACTTCAGGATCTCATCAAACTGGTCGAATATATGGTTAGAGAGGAAGTCGCATGGCAGGCAATCAAGGCACACACCTCTACAAGATAGCGCAGGATCATATCCCGATGGGACTCCAAGATTGCTAAAGCGACAAAGAGAACGAATTCGTTGCTGTAATAGTCCGTCCACAACACTTCCCATAGACGAAGGACATCGTCAAAAGGGAATTCACGTTTGAAAGCGATGAGGACCCATCTGTGATAAACAGTGTTAAGAATGTGCCTTGTCAGCAAGTTTCAGTGAAGACTTACCGGAAACAGAAGAATAAATTGAGACCGTCGGTTTTTTCTGCAGCAGATGAGAGTCAGATAGTTATACAGATAAAGAATGGATTTAGTGACCTAAATGTCGATATAGATCAGGATCCATGACACTGATCAGCTCTTGGAGCGTCGAAAGCTGCTTCTTCATTCCACTCTGATCCCGAAGGAAGTTTTGAATCTGTTGTAAATGTCAGAGACAGAATCTTCATCAAGTTTCAGATGCACTCACCATACGATTCATTACCTCCACAAAGCACCAGAAGGTCAGCTCCTCGTCAGAACCCATCACAACGTACAAAGGAGCGCAAAGGTCCGACATGCCCTGTACATACCCTGATTGCTCTCATTAGATGCCGCATACGAAAGTAGTATTTCAAATGCGCTCACCAAGCTCTTTGTTGTAGAAATTGTATGTGAGGAGAATGCCCGCGAGACGATCGATGTGTTCATTACTGGGAGATTGTGCACCAATGTCCGACATCTGAGGAGAGATCGTTGTGTACCGACGGTTTCCATTCGGGCCATTGACAGCGGCATCCTCATAGGAAGTGGAGAAGAGTGGCTGAGTGCGGTCTGTGCGGCGACAATCTACATCGATGCGATGACGTTCTTCGAGGACATCCGGTCGGTCAAAGACCTCGGGCACACCACACCACTCATCTTTGATCTCACGGTATCGCCTCCTACAGAACGAGTCAGAAGACATGGATCTGGTAATGATGGCAACATCACCTCTTCTCCTCCCATTTCGCTTCTCTCTCACTGCCAGTGATATCCCATTCGTGAACACCAAGTATGAAGGGCCACATTTTCTTCCTGAGGTTCCCATAAGGAGTGATGCCTCTCCTGAAAACTTGACGCCTCATCTCTTCAAGCCTGACTTTCGGTCGTCCATCTTTATCAAACCACTTGGCCCAAAAGGCTTCATCTATCGGGTGTGCCGGGTCTCGAGAGGTTTTGGGAGAGGGAAGGTTGACCGTGGAGTGAAGAAGCTCGAACACACCCAACGGGGATATCTCCTCAACCACATTCGAGGAGGAGGGCAGTGCCTGAGCCTCCCGTTTACGTGCCCGATCGCCTTCTTCAGCAACTATGCGAGCCCAGCGTGCAAGATACACTCTCGCACTCTCAAACTCCCCAACGCCTCCTTTCTCCACCCAACTACCCCATTCCAAGTCGCCGTTAGCATTGACTAGACTCTTGACAGGGTCTGGGAGATGCGGGACGATTGGCTTAGCAAGAGGATGGGAGAGAATATTTTGCGCGGCGTGACGTGTCGCTCTAGTGATATTTGAAAAGGATTGCAGCAGCGCCATCCGCGCTTGTGAAGTGGACTGTGTGGTTGATATGGAGGGTGGGTAAAGAGAACGATGCAAAACGGATGAACGAGGGACATATGAATTAGGAGGTGCATTGGCAGGAACATCGGATAATGGGCGTGGTCGCCTGTGAGCAGGTACAGGTGAGTGCGAAGAAGCATACGATGACTGCGCAAGGATATCGTCCACAGCGTCGTCATCGAATATCTGAGTGGTATGCGCGTCGATGTCGGCTTTAGATGGGTCAACGATAAACAAGGAAGGCTGTAATGTGGAGCGGAGCAGGTGGGCATAAGATCGCAGACGAGAGAGCAAATCCTCGCCTCCCCATGAGCTTGGGGGTCGAGAGGATGATGGTGATGATGTGGAAGGAGGGAATGCACTAGTGGAGTTGCGCCTAGTATGCCGAGACGGCAGTGTCATTGAAAGTGACTCGTCATCATGGAAGTGCAGAGTTGGGAGTGTGGAACTGTTTATGAGGTTTATACCGATGGTACCATCTATTAGTGATTAGTTTAGCCCTGTCGATGTCCAAAAATAACATGAGAACGTACACCATGATGAAAGGGTAGGTGGATGGACAAGGAGGGAGTATATCGAAGTCAGAGGAACCGAGAATGCATAGGACTCTGGTCTTTGTGTAGGAAGGTCGATTAGAACCGCATCTTTGGATGGTGTAAGATTTTCGGATTCAAACAGAGAAAAAAGCTGCGGACCTTCATCCTCTTCATCCAGTGTGGCCTTCTCCTCAATCTTCACAAACTTGTCCCACTCGTCGGTTCCCTTCTCGCAGAGCAGTGTCTCTGGAATCCATGCAAGTAGATAGATAGGATTGATAGCCTCCTAGATGACAAAAATGCATGAGCGAGAAATGCGAGACAAGACCTAGCTACTCACGCGCTTAACAAGAGCTACGAAACCCGGGATGTTATCTCTAGCATATGCAGTTGGATTAACGTAGACCTTGGATTTGCTATATAGAAGGCGGTATTTGCTCTCCTCCTCTGCAGAAGGGGATAATGAACCACTGCTCTCGCTTTGGGTGCGCTGAATCTCGACCATGGAATCGGACTAATAAGAGGGGCTTGAGTCAGCATACCATAACGCCAGCTAGTGGCGACTCACTGAAATTATGGACAAGGAACCGTCAGAGTAACAAGCACGATGATTCTGGCCCACAAGCATCAGTACTTGGGCCACGAATCTCTATTTAGTGTTCGTTCGCTGCGAGCTGCGTGTTACAGAAATGTACTGAGTGTGAACACACTTAAGTCTCCATTTGTAGGCCTCCCGCAGTTTGCCACAATTCCAGTACGAATTTCAAAAAACGTTGTTTTCACTTCGTTTAGTATATTTCAAGACTATGGAGATATCACGATACCGACTACGCTTTTGGAAGTACAACACAGGAGGAGAACGTTCTTCCTGAGCAGGTCTTTTTTACCAGATATGAAGAATATTCCCCTGTAAACACCGACAATAATTGGGGTCTGTCGGTGAAACGACCGTGACGGTCGCGCACGGTGACAAACCTACAACGAGGCCAGTATTAGACTGCGGAACTGTTTGTAAGACCCTTCTTGTAAGTTAAAATGCAAGATCTTGCAATTCCATTCGCTAAACACCAAATAGTTTTGATCAGCGCGCATGCGCGGTGCGCTTGCACTCAATATAGGTTCACCCCACAAGTTACAACGTCAAGATAGCAAGTAAAATGATGATATGACGAACGCTCTAACACAGCAACATTTATTTTTGGTACGACCACACATTCCTGAGCACTACATGAACAAACCATCAGTACAGTCCAGACAAATTACTCAGAGAACAAGACTTACGACCCGCCTTCGTTGCTAGCCGGTTAACAGAGTCATCGCTCTCCCCTTGTGATCGCACTTGTCCGCAGAGCGCGAACGAGGTGTACGTGTTCAGAGCACGACCATTAGCATCAACGTCAGCGACGTTGATCTGGACCGAAGCGTGGTCCTTGGAGGTAATCAGGCGGTCTGAGCCATGGATGGGTTAATGCTCAAAGACGATGTTTGGCTCAAAACATACTGGTGGCCGCACACTTGCGGGGGACGTAGAGGTCAACAAGAACGCCCTAATAACAAGATAAACGGTAAGACTAGGATGCAGCATGACGACGTCAATACAGACCTGGTCGTTTTCCATTGCGAGATCGAGATTTTGGCTATGGTGTGCAATGTGCAATCTACAGGGATGATGCGTGGGATAGTTCGTGAAGCAACTGTACAGTTATTGCCACGTGGCCTGCAATTACGTGGGATTTCCTCTTTAGGACCACGGCTTCTTACGGACCAGGTCGAAAAGATACACATATATGTTGCATATATGTATTGTTTGTGTATCGTGTCGTATCGTGACATGCAGTTTGAAAACGAAGCAGGAGCATCAGCAGGACTCGAGGTACGACAATACTGGAAAAGAAATTCGAAAGATGGTAATGCAGATATCATGATAACAGAGATCAGGTGCGACTGTCAAAGTAGGCTCTATAAAGCAGGAGCGACGAGCAGAGGTCGATGGTACGGAAGCGCGGCGAGCAGGTACAAATAAATACTATTTCAGATACAAAGGAGGCCTGATAAGAACAGCTATTGCTGATACAAGGCGGAGCGTAGTCCATGGCGAAAGCGAAAATAAAGATCGTGCAATGGATGATTGAGCAGATTCGTGGCAGGATACATGGTGTTCGTGGAGATGGCGCAATGAATGCTGAAGGGCGCGAGTAATCCTCGCTATTATAGGAAGATGCAGGTAAGATGGCGGTACAAGTGCTTTGCAGATGACAGAATATTGGACGACGGCGTCAAAAACGTGTGGCCACGCACGAGTCAACGAAATTACGAGGGGCTATTGGCAGCTCCATGCGGAAAGACTGGCATGAGGTTGTGGAAAGTAATTCGTGTGGGGTCGAAGGGTACCCTAGGGGGAGGAGTCTTGAGACGCTCCCGATCACAGTTGGGGGACTGGAAAGGAAAAAATTGTCTTGATGGCGATTCCGACTCTGGATCATTTCCGAGAGGGTTTGAACGGAGTGATGATTTGCGACGGCGCACGGGTCCAGACGCAGGGATCGCGTCTGAAAAGGCGGGTTCTTCAGCCCCAAGTGCGGGCAATAGAGATAGATCTGCAGTATCGCAAAGATCGAACCGCGGAGGAGACTCCATGGCAGAGATCCACGGGAGACGATCAAACACAGAAACACGACCATATACATCGAGAGGCAACTCAATTCGAGGGGGAAAGCGACGGCGTTTATTCATGGAGCGAGTGGTACGGGTAGATCCTCGCCTTATTGCAGCACCACAAGGCATTGGTGACTTTGATTTCTAGGAGATACGCATCAGCACTGTTCTAATAAAATAAAAATTACGCAAAAAAACTGACCAGAGACAACACACGAGGCTCGTTGAGTGTAATTGGCGACAGCAGTCGCGGGGGACTTAAAAGCATCCTCGACGGTAAATTTTCCTGACGCGGAAATCAGCTCGACTTGAAACCTAGAATATTGTTAGGAGACCTACAGGAATTACTGTTGGTGAAACGTGGCATTGACGCGTCTCTGGGGAAGGAGACTGTAACGCGTCTTGAAATGAGGCATGGGTGACGCGTCGTGGTGATGGGGCAATTATTGACGGCATTCTTGAGGACTATGCCAGTGGACAATGGTGTTGAGTGTCGTTGGTGTCGTTGGAGGGCAAATAAAGATACAGAGGGACGAGAGAACGTGGCAAAGCTTTATGTTTGGCCAGCGCGAGGCAAATGAACCATTATTGTCGTGCTAAAATGAATGGGAACAATGGAAAAGCTGTAAGGCAGGCGATTAGGGTCTGTTTCGAAGCCTCGAGGTTACCGCTCCTAACCTTACCTTAAAAGGAAACCTGACTCGCCTTTGGACACACGCTTTGCCACTTTCCCACGAAGGGCTGACTCGCGTGAGTCTCATCTCGACGTCGTTTATATTTTTATTCGCATGCGTTTCTGCGTCAGACCAGAAGGTGCGCGTTACTACTCTAGTACTACTGACATTGCCGGTAACAGTCCTGTCACAATTCTATCGGGAGCCCCTCCACCCAGAGGCAATACCTGTAAGTATGTATTCATACCCTTCCAAGCTGATAAGATAATGGTATATCTGCGCTCAGACTCCATGGAGAGTCTTTCGCCATTGGGGAAAATAAATCAGTACCTTTTCCTCATCTCGGAAGGATCATGCGCGCGTTAATCATCGCAGATCACGGACAAATGCCCGTCAGCCCCCGGACTTTCTGGATCAATCACGGCGGCTCTGCGCCCAAACATAATGGGGATTAATTGCAATACTTGACATAGACCTCCGTATTCTCCAGATTCCGCGGAGGTCTTGTGTCACGGTGGTACAGCCTTAGGTTCTTCCGCTTTCAGTTTTTTGAATGGAAACTGAAACCTAGAAGAACTCAAGTTTGTCAACACATTGGGACGGAGCCAAGCTTTGCTGTATACGCTGTTTCCGCTCTACAGGCAGTTATAGTTAATGTTGACATTCCCCTGATGTCCATTCCACCTTTTCCCCTCTGCCAATGGCATAGTACACGTTGCTTTTTATTTTTTCATCTCAATGATCAACGTCTCGTCAACTTCATGTTCCCTGTTATTCCTCGCTCATTCATACTTACCTTTGCAACAAATTTTCATTGACTAGCCCAACGTAAGCTGGACGCTGCTCATGCACCTTCATATGTTCGAAGTGCATTCTCTTTCATCTTGTCTTTTACCCCTATTTCGCCCAGTCTCAAGCCATCGTCTGCATTGTGACAAACCAAGAATCCTGTCATCTTGTGACCGTGCCTTGTGTCGGCACGGTGGCCCTAGCCCTTAGAACAACGAGCCAGAGCGGGTACCCGCTCTTCGTGTGTACCACAGAGGTAACGCTCACGACTTTTCCCTGTGTCAACACTGAGGTCCTGTCCCTTAGAACAATGAGTTAGAGCGGGTACTCACTCATCTTGTGTACCACGGACGTAACGCTCACGACCTTGCCCTGTGTCGACACTGAGGCCCTGTCCCTTAGAACAGCGAGCTGGGCAGGTACTCCCTCATCGTGTATACCACGGACGTAACGCTCACTACACGACGGGAACTCAGATTCGACCGGCTTACACGACCATTATCCCTTAAGCTAGCATCAAACATATACAACTTCTGCTGATAGCCGATGGTGAGATAAATAATCGATTTTTTTACCCTTGCTGCTTGCCGATTCCCACAATGCAACGCCATGTGAAGAGATATGTGAAGAGATATTAACATTCCCACTCTCTGTTGTCACATTCAAACTTGCTTTGTTCAAGGCATCTGATAGATACTTTCTATTTTGATAGCTATGGCGCTCGCTAACGCGACGACAATGCGTTGTATGTATTCGATGAGATTAGTCACGCAACCTTCCGAGTGAAATGCTTTTATTTGTGAACATACTAAAGAAGTTTTAGCTATTGTCTCGTAAATGCGATCAACAAAAGACAGAAAAATGCAGCGACGACCATGGCAATGATATGATGTAAGCTAGTAGTAGAAGTACACAGAAAACGTCAAGCGTCTAGTCGATCTCCTCCATCGCCGACGTCGACACAGATTCCAATGG
The DNA here is from genome assembly GCA_016695465.1 of Suillus americanus. Lineage (NCBI taxonomy): Eukaryota > Fungi > Basidiomycota > Agaricomycetes > Boletales > Suillaceae > Suillus > Suillus americanus. The sequence continues at coordinate 240,304 of MU177899.1, forward strand.
CGGAGGGGCGCTAGAGTCTTCAGCCGGTGCCGACTCTTCCTCTTCCTCGTCAACGTCGAGACCCAAGCTAATCATACGGTTGATACGCTTAGCGAATGACGTAGGGTCGTCGAGTGAGAAACCGGAGGTGAGGAGCGCGGTCTCGAATAAAAGGAAGGTGAGGTCACGGACAGACTTGTCAGCCTTGTCCTCGGCGACTTTGCGCTTGAGCTCCTTAATGATGGCGTTTGAGGGGTTGAGCTCGAGGGTCTTCTTGGACGCCATGTATGATGACATCGAAGAGTCACGAAGAGCTTGTGCTTTCATGATACGCTCCTGTAGACATGCCAATGAGAATTGTCCGCGGGTTGCAAAAGACAATACGTACCATGTTAGACGACCAACCGAACTGGCCGGTAACGAGGACGCAAGGAGAGTCGGTGATACGGTTGGAGACGACAACCTTCTCGACCTTGTCACCAAGGGCTTCCTTAATGGTCTGGCAGAGGTCGTTGAACTGGGCGGCCTCTTCTTCACGTGCTTTCTTCTCATCGTCAGTCTCCTCAAGCTCAAGACCCTCTTTCGAGACGCAAATAAGTTTCTTGCCCTCGAACTCTTTCAGCTGGGTGACGGCATACTCATCGATGGGGTCGACGAGAAGGAGGACTTCGAAGCCCTTCTTCTTGAGCACTTCAAGGAAGGGTGAGTCGCGGACAGCGGCAAGGGATTCACCGGTAAGGTAGTAGATCGACTTCTGGACCTCCGGCATACGCGTAATGTAGTCTGAAAGCATTATAAGGGATCCGTCCGAACGGTACACAGCAAGATACGCTTACCCTTGAGCGAAGTCTGTTCCTCGAGAGCCTTAGTAGAGAAGAAGCGGAGGAACTCAGCAAGCTTGCTACGGTTCTGAGCATCCTCGTGGATACCAAGTTTCAGGTTCTTGCCGAAAGCCTCGTAGAACTTGTTGAAGTTGTCCTTGTCCTCCGAAATCTCGGTGAACAAGTCCATGCACTTCTTGACGATGTTCTTGCGGATGACCTTAAGAATCTTGTTCTGTTGGAGGGTTTCACGCGAGATGTTAAGAGGCAAGTCCTCGGAGTCGACGATACCCTTGACGAAGTTGAGGTACTCGGGAATGAGGTCCTCGCAGTCGTCCATGATGAAAACACGGCGGACGTAGAGTTTGATGTTGTTGCGCTTCTTCTTGGTCTCGAAGAGATCGAAAGGCGCACTATTAAGCCAAGTCAGTAAAGGTGATTGAATGAAGAGAGACGATACTGACCGCTTTGGAATGTATAAGATTGCCTTGAACTCAAGTTGACCCTCAACGGAGAAGTGCTTGACGGCAAGGTGCTCTTCCCAATCGTTGGTTAGTGATTTGTAGAAGGCACCGTACTCCTCGGCATTTATATCCTGAGGATTACGCGTCCAGATGGGCTTCGTCTTGTTGAGCTCCTCATTGGTGGTCTCGGTCTCCTTGATCTTCTTGGTCTTCTTCTCTTTGGGTTTGTCATCGTCTTCGACCTCTTCGATCTTGGATTCCTCTTTCTCCTCCTTCAGCTCCTCCTCATCGTCTTCAACCTCCTATACGTGCATGAGCCACAATCAGTGGGAAGTACCCGAAATGAGCTTACCTTCTCAACCTCCTTGGTGACGGCGAGTTGGATGGGGTATGAGATGAACTCAGAGTGCTTCTTGACGATCTCCTTGATCTTCTTCTCCTCAAGGTACTCAGTCTGGTCCTCCTTGAGGTAAAGGCGGATCTCAGTACCACGTCCGAGAGGTTCGCCCGTCGTATCAGGAGTGATCGTGAAAGTACCACCTGCAGCTGATTCCCAGATGTACTGCTCGTCATCGTTGTGTTTTGAGATGACCTGAACACGCTCGGCAACGAGGTAAGCAGAGTAGAAACCGACACCAAATTGACCGATCATAGAAATGTCGGCACCGGAGCTGAGGGCCTCCATGAAACCCTAAGTTGGGTGGGTCAGAAAATCAGTCAAGACGAATGATTGGACGCTTACTTTTGTGCCAGACTTGGCGATGGTACCAAGGTTGTTGACCAAGTCGGCTTTAGTCATGCCGACACCAGTATCACGAATGGAGAGGAGCTTGTTCTCCTTGTCGGGGGTGATACGGATGTAGAGGTCCCTCTCGGTCTCGAGAACCGAGGGGTCGGTCAAGGAAGCATAACGGATTTTGTCGAGGGCATCTGAGCCGTTTGAGATGATCTCACGAAGGAAGATCTCCTTGTTCGAGTAGAAGGTGTCTGAGTGGCACAAATATCAAGATTATGATAAAAGCATGAAAGATAGAAATAACTAACTGATAATCAAGTCAAGGAGTTGACTGATTTCAGCTTGGAATCCAAAGCTCTCGGTTGCCATTTGGGTCTGAGGGGTAAGATTAGTTTAAGGAGGCGCGTCGCAAGATTGATCTTACAGATTGGAAGATGAAGATCTAAGTAAGTGAAAAAGATGGGGGAATGCACTACAGCAAAGGACGCGTTTAACTGAAGGGTCTTAAGTATCTGAATTTTTTGATATTCGAGAACCTTCGATACACCGAATTTCTCAAAACGCACATATTCCAGAACATTCTATCACTTCCCTTTTATAGTGGAACAAGCCTAGTAGAGAACAAAGGCATCTATAGAAGCGTACAGCATACTGATGATCTAGACAATTGGAAGCAATTTCTCATTCGTTGGATATATGACTCTGTCGCAGCGACAAGCATAGCTAGCCTGCAGCGTGTAGATGGAGAAGATGTGATCGATGAAATGAAGTCACCTGCTTTTTCGGTTAGATCAAAATGTGATCATGTTCATGCCAACGCAACTTTCAACCTAACCATGAAGTACTTTTCGACCCGTGGAGGCTTAGCAGAACTCACTTTCGAACAGGCAAGTCAACTCATCAATGTCCGATCCATTGATCCAGAATTTTAACAGACAGTGCTCGCCGGTCTCGCACCAGACGGTGGATTGTACATCCCTGCATCAATACCACAGCTCCCAGCTAACTGGCAGAAAGACTGGGCAAACAAGAGTTTCCCCGAGCTCAGCATCGAGATCCTCTCACTCTTCATCTCTGCAGATGAGATCTCTCAAACAGACCTCGCTGCCCTTGTCCATGCCACATACAACGACTCCGCATGGCGCCATCCCGATATCACCCCTCTCCAGCCACTCACCACCAACAAGTACATCCTCGAGCTTTTCCATGGGCCAACGTATGCCTTCAAGGATGTTGCACTCCAGCTCCTAGGCAACCTCTTCTCCTACTTTCTCCAGCGCCGCAACAAAGCAAAATCTCCTGGAGAGCAGAGGGAGACGCTGACTGTCGTGGGTGCAACGAGTGGTGATACAGGGAGCGCAGCTATTTACGGGCTACGGGGAAAGCCTGATGTGTCCATATTCATTCTGCATCCAAAAGGTCGCGTCAGCCCGGTCCAGGAAGCCCAGATGACCACTGTGACGGATGAAAATGTACACAACCTTGCCGTCAAGGGAACCTTTGACGATTGTCAGGTGCGTCTGTCCCTCATGGACAACCCTTACAAAATCACAAACCATCCCGCAGGACATCGTCAAAGCCCTCTTCGCTGACACAGCCTTCAACGCAAAACATCACCTCGGAGCCGTCAACAGCATAAACTGGGCCCGCATCCTCGCCCAAACAGTCTACTACTTCCTCTCCTACTTCGCCATCCGCCGTACACTCCCTACCAACGCCGAGCTACAATTCATCGTCCCAACCGGCAACTTCGGCGACATCCTAGCAGGCTACTACGCCAAGCGCATGGGCCTGCCAATGGCCAAGCTCGTTATAGCTACAAACGCCAACGACATCCTCACTCGCTTCTGGAAGACGGGGCGATATGAAAAGGTGGATTCGAATTCCTCGTCAGCTGTAGTGGGGGGCGTGGTAGAGACTCTTTCGCCTGCCATGGATATCCTCGTATCAAGCAACTTTGAGCGCCTATTGTGGTACCTCGCCTTCGAGAACGTTCAGAACACCAATCCCGGTGGGGACCTACGTGAGAAAGCCTGCCAGACGGTGAAAGGCTGGATGGACGACGTAAAGTCTATCGGGCGTATCGTCGTCCCAGATTCAGTGCTCGAGCTGGCCAGGAGGGATTTCACGGCTGAGAGAGTCGACGATAAACAGGTACGCTCATACATGTCAATTTCACATCGTGAGCTAAGCCAACGTTATGAAATACATAGATCCGCCAAACGATTAGGGAGTACTACACCTCACAATCCTACACCGCAGACCCACACACCGCGGTGGGGCTGCACGTCGCAGGCGTCCTCTCACCCCCATCCAATACCACCCAAATCATCCTTTCCACTGCACACCCCGCAAAATTCTCTGAGGCGGTCACGAGCGCGCTGGATGGCGTGCCAGGGTTCGACTTTGACTCGGTGCTTCCTGATGCGTTCAAGACGCTTCTAACGATGGAGCGCCGCGTGATAGAGGTTGAAAGGCCTGATGCAGAGCTTGTGAAGGGCGTTGTGGAAAGGTTTGCGGTTGTGTGAGTGTTTGATGGTGTGGGGTGCGCTGAAAGTGGGTGATCAAATTTAAAAACAACATTTGTTGTACAAAAGAAAGGTCCATTTGGATGCGGGTCTTGTATACCAGTGATAGCAATTGTGCATTATCGATATAGGGGAGGGCGTCCTCCCTCCTTCCAATATTTGAGGTTCCTTCTTCAATGGTGAAATGAAGCACATACGGTGTTTATCAAAAGATGTAGGTAATGCATAAGGTGTTTGGATCAAGGTGCTTTTAAGCGTAGAGGGGACGCGTGCCTCGTCTCTCATCCCCGCGGCTCTGCCTTGCCGTCGGTTCTGGGGTCGAAGTTGGTCACAAATTAATATTCGCGGTAATCAGATCGTCCGATCCCAAAATTCGGAAAGGGCCAGCTGGCTGTAAGCTGCTCAAGGTCTCATCTTTAGTCACGACAACACCTGAAAATTTACAACCCCAGCCTTAAGATGCATTCAAGTTCTGAAGGGCTTTTCGACTGTGACGAGCTTGCACGCATGGATATTTCAAGAACGATAACACATGCTATAACGAGTATGGATACCCAGACGTGTAAAATAACAAATAACTAGCAGGCGCAGCTACTTATCGCTACTATGTAGTCGAGCACACCAGGTGCATGAAAGGTCCATATATAAGCATAAATTCATCAACGACCATGCTATGTCTGAGTCCAATACCTTGACAATCCATCAATCCCTAACCCAAATGTGATCCTCTTCCGTCCCATTTTGGCAGTAGAATCAGTCTTTGATGTCTTCTAAATCTGTTTCGACACAGAAGATATCGTCAGTTCCAAAAAAAAAAAGCAAAAAGTATGAAATACATACCTCCAGTGGGATGTGGGCATTCCGAGCTGTTGTCATCCTGATCCTCCGATGAATTACTACCAATATTGACGACATCTTCCTCGTCATCGTTGTCGTCCTCCTCAACGTCCTCCTCATCGTCTTCCTCAACGTCCTCCTCATCGTCTTCCTCAACGTCCTCCTCATCGTCTTCCTCATCGTGGTCCTGATGGTCTTCTTGATCGTCATCATCATCGCCCTGCTGATAGCCTTCTTGATCGTCCTTGGTCGCCTTGGGCAGGGGCGGTATCGTGATGACCACTTGTTGGATAGCAGGTGCTAACTCGCTCGGATGCAGGTTAGGATAGTAAGGAGAAACCGTCATCGGCTTGAGTTTGAGGGAGAAAAACGGGGTACTCTTGATGACCTGACCCTCAAGAATGGGCCAAAGTCTTAATGTAACCTTGTCGCTAATTCGAATAACTCTTCCAGGAATCATGGTAGTTAAGTTAGGAGTGAAGACAAGGTAAGAAGTAAAGGCTTATTCTGCAATGTAGCGTTTACTGGGGAGAGCTTGATAGCTACCTTGTAGAGCCGTATCCTTTAAATAATTGAGAGCTGTGGACGCATCGGTGTGCGCTTGTGTTCGCATCTACAGCGGGCTTGGACTCGACAATGCCATGGGGGCATTCGTTGTCAGATATGTGGGGATTGTGGATTGATCCCTGTGGTAAAAACAGCAGACGCTTTTGTAAGCGGACAATGTCGGTGAATCATGATGCGGAAGCACATGGTGGACCAGTGAGTTATCTGCCAGCCGGCTCAGGTAATGCACACACGACTTCACGAACAAAGTATCAGTACTAGATTTTTGTTGCGAGAATATTACACCTCACTAACTGTTGAACGTCCTGTAGGATTTACTCAAGGTTGACACGTCGACGGTTGGCCAAAGGAATACGATGCAGCATCGACTGGGAGCAATAAGTCAATTTTTAATCGAGTACTTACTACTTTTCCAATTCCTCGTCCGACGTCCCATACATTGTTCCACTGCCCAGGTTCACACATGCTGATCAAGGTGTCATATTTGGTCCTAGGACCTACATCGTATTATTATCGACAATTTCTTCTTCGACCGCAACACGAATCGGTTTTCTTGGCTGCGAATACATGTCATGATGAACAGCAGGAACAACCAGTATATAGTACGCCACAACCTGTGAAATGTATTGGCTATGGTCCAAGACTGCATTGAGTTGGATTTCGGACGGGCGTGACCTTAGAACCGGGATCGTGTGAAGAGAAGAGATAACGGTTGAAGGGAAGACTGCAAGGAGGATGTAGGAACAGAAGTAACGTTTTTGATTTGTCGGAATCCGTGAGCACTGAAGGACGCTCATGCAAGGCGGATGCTCGAATTCTCCACTTGTTCTGAGAGACTTCAGCTTATCTCGCTCCACTGAACGACACACCAGGATAACTTGAACGAAGCACTTGGCTCGTGTGAGAAGGATAGGACAGGACTCGCCTCCTGCACCTTGAAAAATTGAGTTGCCAATTCGTAACTGTGTCCGAAAGCGTTCGGGGCAGTAAATGAATTGTACGCAGGTTCTCCGGAGACCCTGGGACAAGCAAAGAAGGCGCAGCTCTGAGTTCTCTCATCAAATGACATGGCATCGTAAGAAATTGTCTCTCGAAAGCTGCCTGAAACTTTTTGAAGTGCTGTAGCCCTGTTACGGTTGTAACCTCGAGTCCGACTACTAGTACTCCATCCTCGAAAAAATACATTCACGTGACCCAAGTCGGTTATAAGCAACTTGGGAAATACCCCTAATCTTGTAGATCTATCCTAACGATGCACAAAAACAAGTGGAGTGTAAATTTTTCGCCGCGGGATATCATATTGACTCAGGAGATGTTCATCAAAGATGTTGCGGTCGCTTGGCCGGATATTCGTGAGTTGAGGTTTGCCCTAGAACACACGCGTTAGCTTCGGAGTACAGTGAAAATCTCCTTGAATTAATGATCGAGTCCCCCAGTTCATGCCATGGGACTCGCTCACATTCGATATCGCAGAATAAGAAACTGAAAGACTAGAGTAGAAGGGTATTGTGAACAATTGGGTATTCGAAAACTGAAGAGAACTTCAGGGAGTTGGCGGTACAAAGTGACGATTATGTCGTTTCAATTCGGTTCATGTTATTGTTAAAATTTGATTGCAATTGACGCATAGCCTGAATCCACGGGTAATTGTCATATAAAATAATACATTACTAGCAGAGGGAAAACTTCATCGAGTACATCACTCGCATGGCAAGATTGGAGAGTCCATTAATATTAAGCATAAATCAAACAACCCATGTCTCAGACACGGGAAACAAGGACAAGCGGCCCTGAAGTATCGTATGTAGCTAATCGATAGTAGTATGCGTGGCGGAGGTTGTACGATGGTCGAGCCTTGCGCAAATACGGTGGCGCCGTTTTAAGGCGATGGGTGATGTAACATTGTTCTCCTTCTCTCTACTCCTCCGAGTCTTTTTCTTTCGAGGGGAAGACGGCTGCGTTATGGCAGGTATGTTTGGTTCAGCATGACTTATTGCTGGGCTTGAGGCTGGCTCCTTTACGGGTGGGAGTGCCAAGTCGGAGCGCCCAGAAATGTTAGACTCCTGTTGACGCTGCAGAAGGCGTTTCAGGCGCGGTGGAAGATGATTGGTGGGCATAAGCCTTATGGTGGCATTGCCGTTGATTCGGATCACCTTTCCAGGTAGTGTCATTATGGAGAGTAGTGTGAGGACAAGGCAGTAGTGAGTGAAGGATTATTTTGCGATGTAACGTTCAGTGGGGTGAGCTTAGTATCTACCTCGCAGATCCTTTCAAGATTATTTAGAGTTGTGGACGCACCATTGTGTGGTTATCTTCAAATACCCACAACGCAATTGCGACGTTGGACTCAACAATGCCATGAATGAAGACCTGTGGATTGATCATGGTGGTAAGAACGATGGAAAACGAAAAACGACGGTCAATGCGTAAGCACAATGCGACCAGTGGCATTGACCACCGTGAAGGTCAATGGATGATCTGCCAGCTTATGCAGGCAACGCATGTACGAGAACACGAACAGGGTATCAGCATACAGACCGGCAGTCCTAGTCCTAGGTTACAAGAATGACACATCTCACCAGCCGCTGAACGTCCTGTCGGATATACTCAAGGTTTGCCAAAGGAACGTGATGCCGCATTGACTCGGAGGATTGGGCCATTATTATATTAAGAACTTTTCTAATTCCTCAGCCGGCCTACCATGTATTATTCCACTGCCCATAAGCATTATAGTTTGTCGAGATCCACGAGCATTGAGGAGCACCACTATGATATGCAAGGGTGGATGCTCGAACCCGCTCCCTCTCCACTTTAGTTTATCTCGAAATTCACAGAACGATACACAGGATGACGCTCTGCGAAACACTTGGCTCGTATGAGATTCAGAGCTACCGTGACGGCGAGAAGGACACGGAGGACTCACCTCCCGCACCCTGAAAACGTTGAGTTGCTAATTCGTGACTGTGTCAGCAGTTTATAAGAATCGTTCTGGAAACCTCGAAACAAGCGGAAAAAGAGAAGCTCTGGCATCATAGGTCACGCATGTTAGGAAAACTTTCTGCTGAAACTTTTGGAGTGCTGTTGTGTAAACCTCGAATCCGATGAGCTCGTGGACCTCTGGATCACGTGTCATCACCAATTTGGGTAATAACACCCAACGATGCACAACAAACATGACGAGTGCAAAGTTTGCGCAAGACTCTTACTTTAACGAGGCCTCGGCTATCCTCTATGACATCCAGAGCCGGACATTAATCTCCCATAGGAGTGTCAGTCCGAAGGAATCAGGATTAAGATGTTGGCGTGATAACTTCACGGTTTAGCGTGTTATTCAACATCTGTCTCGATCCTGGTGACTCCCTTCATCGAGCACACGGGGTACCAAATCATTTTCGACAAGTGCATGTAGATCGTGAAGATATTGCCACATTCCCATATGATGAAAACCCTGGGTCGCTCATATCAAACTTGATGATGCAGTAAAATGTTATTCACAGGGTTTTCGGACGTACCACATTTAAGTAGGCAGCATTCTTTTAATCGGCATTCTTCGTTTGTAAAGTGGCACCAACCCTAATGGAAATACGGTCAAGCATGAATCCCAGGTAACATCCAAGGAATGGGCATACCTCGTCCTTCCAGAGGGTGCCTGGTGTCATGAACTCCGGAATCATCGTAAGTTCTTGGAGGAAGTCGTGGACAATGCAGAATGTTGGTTCAACTTTGCTAGGAATCATTTTCAATCGGAAATCGAGAATGACTTTTTATACCTATTCACCAGATGCCACAAGACTACCTCCTGGAGTCATGCAACATATGATGATGCAACGAAGACCATGAAAACCCTACCACGGGGGATGATACTCTGCAAAATCAAACGGTATTCCTTCGGGTGTTAAACTTGGCATCAGAAAGGCCCGCTCTGTCTTTTTGCCAGTCCTACCAAGGTGTCGTACATACCTAGCTCTTTGTTTGACAGCACTATCCTGAGTTGTGTCCGCAAAGAACGTCGGTTAGGTGCTTACGAAGCATGGTCATGGGTTCAAGCAGCTCCGGGTAAGTAATAGGAAAACAGAACAAGAGTGTTATAACGGTGAGACTTCAACAATTATATTCGCACCTAAGCCGCGACTCGTCATCTAGCCAAAGAGCCGCACCCTGGGGCCCCGATGCCCATGCTATGAAGAGCATGGAGATTCATGGCCAAGAGCCGGAGTTGAAGGTTTGACGTACTAAATGGTAATCATTAGCAGATATGGCAGCAACTCACCAGTACTAGTACTGCTGTTGAGCACGCCACCTGCAAGCATTTGTGCGGCAATATGAAAATCCATGAGCACCGATCAAGTAAGTCATGTTTCAGACATGAGTATCAGGGGGCAAGTGATCGAAACGCTTGCACGCGCCATCGCGAGACGATGTGACCATGCTTTGTCCGAAAAGATATTCAGAGACATGTATTTCCCGAAACAATTACAGTAGCGCCTGCGCTTGTACACCTACGATTCCCTCAACAGTTTTCCCTTGAGACTTCCCTTTCTAATCCTTCTATAGCACAACGAAAACCTATCTGTGACATGTCAGCAGCCTCCCATGCCATTGAAAAAGGCATAAGATGCCAACCATTATTCCATCTCCCAGTCATCTTGCGGGTGAGGAACGTGCGCGCCAGGAGGGTCAGCTGGAGTTGACATCTCCCAATCTTGGGAGAGGTGTTCCGACGCGTAGCTATCGCCCCCATAACTACAAGCCATTACTTCATTGTTCTGTGAATGACCAACGACCGATTTTCCATCCGTTGCAATGGTAATCTTTCGCCTCAATGGTACTATGGCGCGCATACTAGGCGGTATGGAAGAGGACGGGGCGGCAGGCGTGTCAGTGTCATATCGAGCATCTCGAGATCTCTTTTTCTGACTTCGTGAGGCCTCTACTGTTCCAGGGCATGCTGAGACAGAGCTCCGAGTCTGGTGGGATGAATCTGAATTTGATGGTTTGGGAGAGGAAGTCTTGAGCCTGAGAGTGAGCTTGGGGCCAAGACGCACAATCGTGACATGGTCAGACGACATGGTAAACAGTGGCGTGAGGATAAGTGGGGTAGTGAAGCAGCGTTCAGTGGGACGAAGTTGATAGCTACCATGCAGACCCGCGTCCTTTAAATGAGTTGGAGCCGTGGACAGACCATTTTGTGGTTATCTCCAACACCCAAAAGGGCCTGTGGATTGATCATAGTGGAAGAAACGACGAAAGGGCTTATATGTAAGTGAACAATATAACCGTGACTGTGGACTTGAAAGGAAAATTACGACCATTGGTATTGACTACGGTAATGAGCCAGTAAATTCTGCCAGTGCAGATAGACGCGATGAACAGAGTAGGCGTATCGGAGTCAGGTCCATCTGTAGACGTAATTTTACATAATGTAACAGGACTTTCAACATCACATGCAGCAGTGAGCCTCATCATGATGCTGTAGCACCACTGATGCGCCAAGTCCTCAAATCGTTTAACTTTCTTTCCTCGTGTGGGCACGGACCTTGAGACCGTGCGCGTGGCCCAGGGTTAGCCTAAGGCTAGCCAGCTCAGGCTGGCATAAGCCTGAGATCCTCTAGGCGACAGTGCGGGGTAGTACTGGCTACATGCGTAATAGGAGGTACGGACTCCTTATCGCAGCCTCTGCACGTGTCTTCCAGTGGAGGACCTTAAATAGTATTTTCTTGTACAGTGCCAGCAGCGGTTCTATGCAAGGCTAATTTTAAACTTGCATAGAGACAGCTCAGGCTGTCGCGCAATCGCCTCGTATCACCATGACGGTGCCGCAGGATGACGAGGAGACACCTTTCATTCAACGACTGGAGCAGCCAACGACTAGGACACCTCTGCCCTGGGACCAATTACGGATTATACTGTTCTTGCAGCTGTCAGATCCTATTGCCTCTCTGACCCTTACCCCGTTTATTCCCCAAGTGAGTATATTCCCTTTGCTTAGTCTCGAATCTGACCACAATCGGAACTTTGTCAAGCTCATTAAAGACATTATAGTGATTCACGGAGACGAATCCCAGGTTGGTTACTATGTCGGCATCCTTGTAAGCTTATCTTCACCGTTCCTGCCCCTTCGTTCTTTCCTGATAAGTCCTCCCAAGCAATCGTCGTACTATGCATTTCATGCACTGACTATTTTTCATTGGGGCCAACTGTCCGACCACATTGGGCGGAAGCCTGTAATACTGACAGCTCTATTAGCACTTTCTGTTTCGATGGTTTCATTTGGGCTGTCGAAGACCTTCCTTGGTCTGGTGTTTAGGTTAGCGTGTTCAATCTAAAATAGTAGTTATGACCGTCAATTACTGATATTCTTGACCAGTCGTATTGTCTGCGGAGCATTTGATGCAAGCAGTAGTGTCATCGAGAGCATGGTGATGGACATCACTGACGCAACCAACATGCCCAAGGCATACAGTTATATGCCAGTTCCGTGGATGATCGGAGCCGTAATTGGGTAGGCATAGTGCAGTACATTTACTCTCGCACTGAGGTTCACAGTATCTAGACCACTCATTGGGGGATCGCTCTCCCGACCAGCAGACAGATTCCCTGACATCTTTGGGCGATCAGAACTCCTGAAAACATACCCATATCTCCTGCCATGCTCTATACCGACAATTTTTGTATTAGTAGTTTGGATAGTCACGTATTTCAGTCTTAAAGAGGTGAGCGTGGTGTTGAAAACTCATATCTGGATCACACTAAGTGTGGTAACAAGAGCGTCCCTACCAGAATACCACTTTGGGAGCGAGTCAAAAGTGGATGCTTCAGACAGTTATACGCAAAGCCTCGCCAGCCGCCGAGCAATGTGCTAGTTGATCCTGGAGAAGCGAATCTTGGAGAAGTCCAATCAAAGCCACTTCCGCTGCGTGCCTTGTTGACGCCGAAAGTTTCGGCCGTAACAGCAAGTAATGCCACAATGGGCCTGTTTCGCATGGCGTTTAATTCGGTCCTACCTATTTTCTATGCAACGCCGATTGAATTTGGCGGTCTTTCCCTTGACCCTCCTCGCATCGGCGTTATACTTTCGGCATCAGGTGCCGCACAGGTCATATTTCAGCTGGTTTTCTTCGCTCGTTTGCACGATCGCTTCGGTGCAGGAGCTGTCTATATCACTGGCATCAGTTCCAGCATACCCACCGTCATTTTATTTCCAGTGATCAATATTCTGGCTCGAGCTCATGGGATAGGTTGGGCAGTGTGGCTGTGTGTTGCCATCCAGCACGCGCTGACAATCAGCCTGATCATGTGTTACCGTATGTAAATCCAGCACTTCATGCGGTCTACTGAACTGAGAAGAACCCATAGCCTGCTTAGCATTATTCGTCAGAGCATCTGCTCCCAATCGTGCCTCGCTCGGAGCAACCAATGGAATCGTCCAGATGTTTAACACAGGAGCAAGGATCATTGCCCCAGCGTCTGCGGCTTCGGTCTTCTCTTATTCGATGCAGGAAGGGCATGATGCGTGGTTGATATACTACTTCATGATGGCAATTGCATTTCTCGCAGTGGGTGCTTCTCTATTACTTCCCCGAGATCCTAGTGTATGGGAAGATCACCAACTTGAATAGCGAACGACAGCTTGTTATCTGTTTACAGTCATGTCAATGCATCTTCCGGGTATAAAACATGCAGTAGTCAAGCAGAGAAATTTATTTCTTTGTAACTTAACACCGAAGATATCTTCCTTCCTCGGAGCTCTCTGAGGACAATAACTATGGAGATGGAGACGCGAATGGTATGCAATTCGTCTTGTTCCTCCGACGCTATATCAATCCTGACTCATATCTGCGACCGCGGCTCTCCCAAGCGACTCGGACTGAGCGTTCGAGAGTTTTCTGGATGCCCGTCATTGCGAACACGACATACTGCCGCGTAGAGATGTGGATTGCACGAAAACTTTGAGTTCAGAGAACATGTTCCACAAATCACTGTATTTTGTACTGTCATGCCTGCTTGAAATTATATGCCCTCGCGGTGTGCTGGTCCCTGGACGTCTATATTTGACTGCAGCTGGGATACATACCGGCCTAACCTAATGCGAACGTGCCCTTGCTTCCATGTCGAACGCAAAATGGCTATCTCTATTGGCTTAGTGGGAAAATATTTATTTGGGCGCTGGCCTCAGTTTTGCAGGCTGCATCTTTGGTATTCGCCTACGCACCCTCATGGGCGGATGGAAGGAGGATTTGACGGGGTTGGTATCCTGGTTAGACCGGAACGTGTGGGTGAAGTGCAGATCTGCTTGCGGTGTTGAAGTAAATCGACGAGTTACTTATATGTGAAATGGCTGATCTCTTGTCGTAGGAGATGTACTACAAGTTGCCTTCTTGAAAAGTAGGGTTTTCCTCATCTTCTGAAGTCGTCGATGAGAACTATGCGACACCATTTCAAGCCCGTGATAACGCTTCACTGTATAGTCTGACCCCAACATAGGGGGATGGAAGAAACCACAGCCCAAGTGCATCAGACGGATGAAGTCATATGGTTATTAGGGTCATGGTTCAAAAGCACTGCTAGCATATACGCGTCTTCCGTAGAGCTGCGAACGGCTGATTTCGCGAACGCAATACGCGTGACTGGACTCCTAAACTTGTACATCAGTAATTACTAAGGTCGTAACTAGATCTTGCCTCGCTTGAATATCACCATCAAAAAAATTCCCGAGGCCACCGCTTTCACCAGGAATCCGATTCCAAGGTACGAAAATCCTCCTCCACAGTCGGGGATTCATAATGCTGGCATGGATCGCGTTTCGGCAATCAGACCTTTATGTCCATCAATCTGAGCCTTCATAAGTTCCATCCTTGCTCTCATCTCCCCCATCTCGTCTTTTAAATCAGCGTTTTCCTCCCTTAACCTGGCGTTGGCTGCGGCAAGCTCCGACTTCTCCTCCATAAATGCTGCTATCTCAGCTTCAGGAAGGCGCCGGGAGGCATCACACCTCTTTTGAAGTAGAGAAAGACGGGCCTCTAGTGCCTGGTTTTGTCGTCGATGGCTCCTATAACAATGTTTTGTTTTGTTCGGTATGTATGCAAAGCAAATGGAGTTCGTACCGAGCATCCTCACTCATTTGTTCGAATGTCTTCTGATAGCTTTCCAGATGCAGCTCCACCTGCTTGAATTGCGTTCTTAACTGTTGGAGCTCTTCAGCCCGTTCATTGAACTTCTGGAAGTCTGCATCCCTACAAACAAGTCAGCGAACATCATAGCGGAACCCAACGTGAAAAAGTCGAACCAGAGACGCTGCATGCGAATGTGCTGCTCAATCTGTCGCTCATAGTCCCTCAGGCGGTCGACCTTGTGCTGGGTTTCCTTCCTCTGAGTCTGGAGCTCAAATACTTGCTTTACTGCATCCGCGAGCAATTGTCCTTGAGCAGCAAAAAGAGCCTAGGTAAGAATTAGTACATAATTGTGATATTGAATGACGTTCTACCTGAGCTTCTTTCTCCGCAGTCCGTAGCGAAGCAGCTTCAGAGACCCATGCCTTCTTTTCCTCCCGAAACTCTTTCAGCTTGTTCTGCAGTTCGGTATTCCAATCAGCATATTTGTTTTTTGCAGACGATGATTGTTCCCTGTGATCCCTCAGCTGGCGATCTAACCGCTGGACCTCGGCTCTGTAGTGGCGTAACTTGTTGAACTGTCACATGACGATCAGCAAGCTGAATAATTCGGTACAAAACACACACCAGCCCCTGTTGCTCAACTTCTGCATTCTTGGACAAAATCCGATCTTGGTAAAGGCGTCCAATGTGTTTCACGTTCTCCCGCGAAAGCCAAAGCTCAAAATTTAGTTCATTTCGCAGAAGTAGGACTTCACGCTGGAGACCAGAAATTGCCTGTGCAACGTGAGATGGAAGTTGCTCATTGTAAGTATTTGACTCTGACGCCAAATCGAAAGCGCGCTTTGTCGGAGAATTCCTCCCTGTAGGGAACAACAGGGATGACCAGGCGGCTGTTGGGGCCTCGATCTCCACATCCAGATTAGATTTGAGTGCAACGGATGCCGTGATCATACTCTCCAATGAGACACGGGATCTTGCAGCTGGCAGTTCTACATAGCCAGCGTGAGGCGTTGGTGCCGTTGAAGTATCTCCGTCATATATGGTAGTTGACTTGAAGGGCGATGGCTCAGCAGCAGCCGACGCGATATCAGCGCAGAACTGCTTGCTGCCTAGAGCTGTGTTTCGCACGTCAAGCATCGTGCACTCGCTCGCGATGCGAGAGACACTGTAATTCGCCCACATATCGGGTTCTGTCAACTCTTTTGTCCAATCCCCCCATATGACTCTTGCATTGACGATTCTTCCTCGTAAAAGAGACTGCAAATTCCATTCAGTTCTAAGAATCAAAATAAATGGCCATTGCGCACCTCTGATTTGCTCCTTATGTTGTCCTCATCGAGTGCATCTTCCCAGCTAATAGAAAATGGCGATTCATAGCACCTATCGTTCATATACGCTGAGGGACCATGTAGGAAGCGGAGCAAGTTACATGGGAAAAGATAGTAGAGGCAGGAAAAAAAAATCCCGGGTGGTGGGGCAGAAGATGCGGCATTAAACATGAGCTCCAGCCTTTCCCAGCCGAGCTCATGTCGTAAGGGCAGATTAGAGGATGCAGTGAATTCGTTATACGCTGATGTTTGTGCATCACCAGTCGCAGAACTTTCGTCTGTATCCTCAGCCCCCTCAAATGCTGGTTTAGGGACGGATCTCTCCTTCCAGCATATAATTCTTGCAAGAATTGCAAGAAGACGAGGGAGCATCATCTTCAGCTCCTCACATGCCTTAACAGCAAAAATAGGGAGAAGCTTGACTATGACAGTCAATCCAATGGTGCACGCCGTCGAAGAATTGTCCAGCAGTAGCGAATTGAGGAGACTATCTAACAAAGGATGGTCGGCGAGTGCTGCTGCAAGGGACTGGAACGACGGCTCTGAAGTGTATCGATTGAGCAGGATCAATAGTTGCAGCCGCGATGACGGTGTTGCAAAGGAGTAGTTTATTGCGGACATGAAATCCTGAGCACATCCTTCAGCACGTCTGGATGAGACAAACTGCATCTGTCGAATACCTGAGGCCTACGCAACCCAGACTTCACGAGGACATCTTCTAGATTGAACTTCCACAGCGATCTTTTCTCCCTCTGTTCCTGGTCGAGTTCGGCCCACTCGAGCAAGTCATCACCAGATCCTTCATTGTATACGTCCAAAACATAAAGGTCAAGGAGGCGACGTCGAAACTCTGCTACCTTCTCAGGATACTTCTCGTCCGTTCTATCTGCTGCTGAGATAATTAGTTCCTTGGCGTGATTGACGGCCAGAGTGGAGAGCCGTGGTTCTCGCAAGGCGGGACGAAGAACTAGGTCGAACCATGTAGAGATGAGTGAAATTGATGTCAACAAGGGGCGCAGACGGCATAGGATGGCCAGTAGCACTTCAGTATGCTGGAGGGAATTGTGGGTGATTGTATCGCTGTGGAGTGATTGGAGTTCCTCTTCCAGTCGGAAGAGTAAAACATCTGACTCTTTAGATGTAGCATGTTCACGGACAAATTCGTCTACAGCCTGGAGAGCCTGTTCTAGTCGCGCACCGTCTGGAGCCTCTTCTAATGTTATGCGGACCTGGTGGGACAGAGCTGTGATCGACATAAGCAGAATGAGCTCTGAGAGATCAGGGTTTGTACTAGCTTTACATAAAAGTCACACCGAATAAGCGCTCACAGCTCCTTCCACCCCACTTCAAACTGTTACACGTCTAATCATGATAGTAATACAAATTGTATGCCAGCAGTCAAATTTCAATAAAATACTTGCACGATCTCACTTCTGAATTTGAAGGTTATACCTGTACCACTCGCCTCCCCTCGATCCGCTTTGTTATGTTTCTGATACCGCGGCAAATAGCCTTCACGCAGCTCCTTCTTCGCTGATGACGAAATCCCGGAGCACTCATCCCAGCGATGGATGGCCTCCTCGCTGCGCGGGTTTAAGACATCATAAGGTGAGGGGAGTCCAAGCAGCAGCCCGGGAAACTCGTCTAAAGCCCACTTATTTATGGATCGTCTTTCCGTAAGTCCGATGGAAATGCAGCACGACACCTACAAAAAGATTAGGGCGACTGCAGCATAGACACTTTTGGCGGATGCGTGAATCAGATGAAGGGGGTGATATTGGCCTGATGATAAACCTCATGCTTGTGTGAGTGCCAATACTCTTTCTCTTCCTCGGGGAGCGACTTGAAAATCTGCACAGCAATTAGTAGCGAACACATCGTTGCCACCGTCACCTGTCCAGACACGATATACTCGATACCGATCAACCTAGCATCGGGTGTGCCGGAGTCGTAGATCGCGCAGTAAACGAAACAGATCATCAGACGTATTCAAAGTGTCCTCACCTGATGAAGATCCTTCGAGCGGTGGCTGCAAAAATGGTGGGACTCCACATGCCGTGTATTGTCGTGTCTAACATATGTTCAGGAGGAAGAAATACGATGTGCAAGTGATGTACGCATGTGTCTATGTGGAATGTGCTAAAATGCTGTTGAATATTATTGTCGATAGGGGTGAAGGTCATCATTGCCGCCTCAGCGCTCAGCGCTCAGTCGTATCAGGCGCCTTTACATACTTGGTTACTGTGCTCATGGTGAATGAAGGACAAGGGTATTTTTTAATGCGTATATCTCACTGGAAGTTACTGGGCTGCCTGGGCATGGCGTCGTGGCGGCGTCATGAAATCATTGAAGCGAATTAGGGGAAAGAGGATGACACGGAAATCACTATGCATTGGTTTTATAACTGAATAGCAGTTACCGCAGGTTCGCACGATAATTCTGTGGCTCTCATATGAGAAGCGAAAATAAGTCTGGGTCACCGCGGTCATGGCAGTGGGTGATGCGAGTGTGGGGGGTTACCTTTTCCGGCAAACGCCGAGTTCACAGGTTGACTCTGCTTGGCTCGCTGTTGACAACGACGAGCACACATCCATCCAAAAAACCTCATAAAATTTAAGGTGAGCGTCATTTCAGACCTTGAAAACCTCAGGATACGTCACTTGTTTGGAAATGAGAGTCTTTGGATGGATCGACAATGACCATTTCAGATGTACTCGAACACGTCACTGACGCGTCCCTTAGATGTCCGCTACCATTGAGGAACTCCCTTCGGACCACTCTGACCACGAGCATGAGGAGGACCCCACCTCTCAGGCTGCTCTCGACAAAATTCAGTCTCGTTCAGAGCGAAAGGCCCGAAAGGCTCTTCTTGGTTTGGGTTTGAAGAAGGTCCCCAGCATCACCCGCGTGACCCTCCGCAGGCCCAAGAACGTGTTGTTCGTTCTCTCTTCCCCCGATGTCTACAAGTCGCAAAACAGCGACTGCTACATTGTGTTTGGTGAGGCAAAGGTACGTAAAACGGATGAATGTATATTTTGTTGTTGATGTCTCTTTTCCATAGATTGAGGACATGAACTCGCAAGCTCAGATGTCTACTGCTCAACAACTTGCTTCTGCCGGCGGTGCAGGTGCAGGAGCCATGAACCTTGAAACCTCTGGTGCAGGCGGTGAGGGCGATGATGACGACGATATCCCAGAACTCGAAGCACCTGAAGACGACGGACCAGTTGATGAAACGGGTGTCGACCCTAAAGACATCGAGTTGGTCATGGCACAAGTCAACTGTTCGAGGGCTAAGGCCGTCAGAGTATTGAAAGAGAGCGGAGGAGATCTGATCAATGCCAGTGAGTCGATTTGCTAATCCCCTTGAGCCCCTCGGACTCATTATTGCCTATAGTTATGGCAGCGAGCGAATAGTCTTCTGTCTTGTTCAGTGCTTTGGTTTCTCGTCACTGTATCATATCACTGGTTTGCTCGTGCAAGTTATTCGCGTCGGGCACATCCCACATAGAATGATGAGTCAAGATACCCAGCGCCGTAACTCGACATAATAATTTGACCGTTCCCATCCGTCTTGGATAATCTCAACGCCTCTACATCCCTTAGCATTTGCGCTCTCTCGCGATCCAACCATCAGTCCAAACTCTTCAGCTGCTTGAACTGTGAGCTGTTTAAGTTCGCCCTTCGCAAACATATGATAGTATCTGTTGTACACGGGAGTCTCCGCTGCTAACATTGGGACAGCTGACGCGGATTCTTTTGATGTAGCTGAAGAGGGGACGTCGTTTTTGGATTTCCCTTTCGCAGTGTGCTGGTTCTGAGACATTACCCAGGGCACGAAGACATCTTCGCCAGTCATAGGGTAGTCCGATCCATTGGTGTCACTAGCTGGGATCGACCGTTTGGATAGCTCATCCTGCTCAATGGCCCATACATAGATCATCACGCGACCATGGACTGGAGAGACAGCCTGTAAAAGACGCTACAGATCATGTTAGTGATAGGCCTTCTGCTTATGAACAAAAGTAGCCCTCACCTGCACGGCGAGCGTTCGACGGTCATGCGATGCCAGGTGGTGGATCGTAGCTATAGATATGGTGTAGTCCTGTCAGACGGTGGTCAAGACGAGTCACCCTACGATGGATAACAATAACAACGGTTATTACTCACGAATACGCCTGATCTCCAACTACTTCCGAGGACATCACCCCAAACAACCTCCCGAGTGATCAGACACTCAGGCTCACTCCCGGCGTGCTGGGCGATCTGGAGCAAGTTGCGACTTCGATCGAGGCCGATTGTTAATATACTACCGGGGCGATCTGCAGGCAGTGGAAGATATTTTCCATTCCCTGTTCCCGAGTCCAGACCAATCCAGCCAGTTGGGAGGTCAGAGAGAAATTTGGCTATGATTGGCCAAGGCTGCAAGACTCGGTCAAGTCACGATGATCGAATTTTCGATACAGCAGTTCGCACCTTGTACCGAGTGGATGAAAAGTGAGATGCAATCTGGTCATACACGGCGTGAACGTGTTGGTCTTCGTGTACTTGCGGATCGTCGATAATCGTGACACCTTTTACAGGTTTCATTTCACAAATGGTCGTGGTATGGGTACGACATGGATATTGGGAAAGTCACGGTACTGAGTGAGCATCCGGATTCAACTGCTTCCTCATCAACACGAACTCAACACCTCTTTATAGCATTAAATAAAGCCCATTTCCTCATCTACCAGCTTAGAGAATCTAGTCCCGTCGAAGGGAGGAAACGGAACTAGGTCGCGAGGTTCAAATGATGCGATTGTCGATGCGAGGTCTCTGGCAGTCAACTTCATTAGACGACCTGATTATAATAAATGAAAGGGCATACTGAATCGACGTCGCCTTCAGGTGACCCAAGATTTGAAGGGCAGACGCTAACTCCTCTTGGTGGTTGTCCAACAGGGTTGGATTAGGAACGACGATAAGAGGTGTTCCTAACCTCAAGACATCCAGAATCGTTCCCGATCCTTCCTTATAGTTTAGGTTACAACTTGTTCGAGGAGAGTAGACAACTCACCAGCATGGCTGATGACGAGGTCAGCTTGCCCACACTCAGCCTGAATGGAAGGCTTGAACCTCCAAACCTCTACATCCACACCATGTCGCTGTATAGTACAATTCTCTTCGTTGAACTCTTCTGATTCAATGACAGAATTACCGCGCTGAAGAACGAGGCGATTGTAACCTGAGTCGCGAAGTGTACTGAGGACAGGTTCTGATATAGTGGCCTCTACAAGAGCATCGAACCTAGTTGAACCTACCGTTACGAATACAAGCATGGAATGGTTCTCAAGGGAGGCCCTAGTCTGAGCAGGAAAACGTTTCCTTCTACAGCTGGTAATTGGCGAATGCCGCTGGTCTCGACTGAATTTAGCTCAGATCACCCTGAATCCTGATGCATTGATGACTCGAAACTTTTTCTTGTTCCTTCTATCTATATTGTGATCACGACAGTCGACGGTGCTCTGCCATGGGATATACACTCTGTGTGCTAGGTAAGTGCAAGACTGTATATTTTATTGTATATGCTTCATGAACAATTCACTAGGATGTGGGACTATGGGGGTCGCAATCATCTCCGGGGTGATCACCAGTTTGCAATCCAGGCTGAACACGCTTGAGATCCCCAAGTGGGAGTCGCATACACCTGGTACATGCACTCCCACAGCTGATTCTCCTGATCCTTCACTCCCGTCCATTTTCACCGCAACCGTGACAAGAAAGGAGAGTGCACAAAAGCTCCAACATACGTTTGGACTCTTGGGAGGTCTTGGTTCTTCTGTTCAAGTTGTTGTCGGAGAGAACCTTGCAGCTGTTCAACAAGCAGATGTTATTATTTTATGGTATGTATTATCAGTTCGTGAATATTTCGTTTTCCTGAACGATCTTTAGCTGCAAGCCTCACCAGGCCCATGTTGTCCTTTCACAGATTGGAATGCAGGAAGCTCTGGCTGGCAAATTACTGATCAGCATTCTTGCTGGTGTGACTATACACCAGCTTAATGGATGGGTCCCCCCGACAACCAGGGTTGTCCGCGCAATGCCCAACACTCCATGCAGAGTACGTGTATTTCTAGTACCTCACATCTGTGAACAATCTCTGAGGACGTACATAGATTCGAGAAGGTATGACTGTAGTCAGCAACCTACCGATATCAGAGGAGGCCGGGCTCGATCGCTCTATCATCTTGAACATATTTTCGTCTATTGGACGCTGTCGTTTTCTCGAGGAA
This sequence comes from Suillus americanus, assembly GCA_016695465.1. NCBI lineage: Eukaryota > Fungi > Basidiomycota > Agaricomycetes > Boletales > Suillaceae > Suillus > Suillus americanus. Next base: position 262,952 of record MU177899.1, read on the forward strand.
AAAAATTTCGACGCATGCACTGCGCTTTCTGGGTCTGGTCCCGCCTTTGCATGTATATTTTTGGAGGCTATGGCAGATGGGGGTGTCATGATGGGACTCCCCAGGGCAGAGGCCCTTGAATTAGCAGCACAAAGTGAGATTGCTAGTCGCACAACATATCTTGGCTCATTGTTTCCCTAGCTCTGCAAGGTGCAGCACGCATGGTTCTTCAAGCAGGGGCTCATCCAGCTCAAATAAAAGACTCAGTCACAAGTTAGTGGCTCCCTACCCAAAGTCACTGATCGTGCTCATTGATATTTTACTTACTAAAACAGCCCCCGGCGGATGTACGATAGCGGGTCTATTAGCCATGGAGGATGGGAAAGTTCGCTCTACCATCGCTCGTGCAATTCAGGTCGCGACAGAGCGCGCTAGCGAACTCGGCCAGCCCGCAAAAAATTAAAATTGTATGGTTAACATTGGTCACGTCAGCTAATCAACATGATGGCGTCCACTGTTGTACTTTAGACATGTATCCCAATCAAATTTTCAAGACCTCCATGTAATGTAGAGGATCGACAACTGCGAGGGTGACTGCGCACACTGGCTCAGTCATTGTTTACCTATCGCTCCTGTAAAATGAGGACGGTCGTGTGAGTTAACGACGCCGCCCAGAGTGTCGAGGAGCAACAATATACTGATAGATCTCGCTTGGCATCCAACAAAATACATTTATTCATCTATGGGGATAGGTGATCAGCGTAGTCTTTGCGATCACCACATACTACTCACTTTCAGTACCTAACTTCAATGGTATAGGTCAGCTAAGTTAGGGATAGTGATTCAGCACGAGAAGATATATCCTGCGTGTGAACCTCACTGCTCTCTGAGCCTTAAGCTCATCCACAAAGGCAAGCAAGTGGGGCAAAAATATGTCACAGGATGTCATTTTATATCGCTCATAAGAATGAGCGCCCCTCCGTATGAAAGCAGAGAGACGCTAAAGTGACAGAGCTGTGATTTGCAGATACCATCGATCACGAGAAGGGGAAGAATAAATGTAATTGCAATCGTAGAATACAGTGGTATCTGGTTGGTCGAGGTCAGCATCAGTCATCAATACTATTGAAAATGTGCTTACGATGCATATACTACCGGTCTGGATTGAGGATGTGACATGAGTATCATGCATCGCAGATGGATAAACGAGGAGGACTCACAAAACTCGTGAGTATCGTCTGAGCGTTTGACGGTTTGCTATTGAAGAAAGAAAAAGTGTGAGATTTTTATACACACGCGCGAGACCAAACAAGGCACAAACAACTTACTTTCCACGCCTCTTCGAAATCAACAGGAAGAATCACATATCTGTTCTTCCGTACAGCTGTTGGATGGAGAACGATTACTAGGAATGTGGAACTGCCAGAAAAAAATAGCCTGACCTTGAAGTCCAGCTGCCTGTGCAATAGAAGATATTTCTGCGGAAGACAACCGATCTGGTCTTGACACATCTAGATGAATGACATGTTCAGCGAAGGCATCAGCATTATTGACTAGAAAGTCGGCGTACAATCCTCGAGGTCTACATCTGGACCAAGATTCATTTTACTAGTCACGGCCTGGAATATGAGACGTTTTTCACGCCTCGATGGTAGAGGGAATTCGATCTTCCTGTCAAGCCGACCAGGACGAAGCAAAGCAGGATCAAGCGTGTCTGCGCGGTTCGTGGCCATAATGACCTGTCATAGTGGCAAAGAATTTTTAAAAACCAGCAATACAATTGGAAAGTGTATGTTTACCTTGACGTTGCTTCCTTGGTCGAAACCATCCATCTGATTGAGAAGCTCCAGCAGAATACGCTGCACTTCTCTATCTGCTCCCGTCTGAGCGTCGAACCGCTTGGTCGCAATGGCATCTATCTCGTCGATGAAGATGATGGCAGGGGCATTCTCCCTGGCAAGTCGGAAGACGTCACGGACCATACGAGGGCCTTCTCCGAGATATTTCTGCACGAATTCACTACCAACTACACGAATGAAAGACGCAGTTGTGTGATGTGCGACTGCTTTCACAAGCATAGTCTTGCCCGTACCTGCACATCATCTTTAGAACGCGCTAACCGAGCTTGGAATCAACGCACCAGGTGGTCCATAAAGCAAGACGCCGCGAGGCGGGTCGATACCAATCTTTTTATAAAGGTCGAAATGCGTCAGGGGAAGCTCAACCGCTTCACGTATTTCCTGCTTCTGCAAGTCCATTCCACCGATATCTGAATAAGACACATCAGGCTTTTCCTCCTTTCCAAGCATGGCTATTGATGAGTCGGCCTCCGGAGGAAGGATGTCCACAAGGGCATTTGAATGCCGGTGAAGGGCAACAGACGACGAAGGCTTGAGCAGCTCTCGGTCCAATGTCGACAAAATGCGCACGACATAATTCGAGCCGGTAGTCGAACCCACGATACCAGTGTGCTGGTCAATCGCCTCGAGGAACTGCCCGATGACGAGTGGGACAGATTTAATGCGCTTCACCTCCTCCTGAGCACGAATGAGCTCACGTTTGAGATTCGCTTGCTCGTCCTTTATGTAGCTTTCCTGGATATCGAAAAGCTCTAGATGACGCGCGAGCTTCTTGTATTTGGTATACAAATCTTCCTCTTGTAGTTCTTTATGGAGAGCGGCCTTCTCAGTCACGACAGACTCGAAGGTTGGCTCCTGACATTATTGCATGAGACTTAGCATCCTTCTTGATCACTGAATCACGTACCTCTCTTTGAATCTCCATTCCTACGTCCTCCATGATGTCAAGTACTAAAGTAAGTGTTTTGGCGTATCTCGAGTGAAGCTGACGCGTTGGTGGCCGTGGTAAATAATTTCCTTTCTACTCATCTACATAACTTCCAAGCCAGTCACAAAGTCTCCTTTGGGTTTAGCTTTCTGACCATGGCGCACGTCGTTCAGCCTCTGGATCAGCCTTCAAATTACAAAGACTCTCAGAGCAGAGTAGAACGCGCGAAACAGAATGACCTTCTCTCCAAATCCACAACATTATACGTGAGGTTTTCCTCTCGATATGGCTCAGCATAACTCACAGTCCCCATAGATCGGTAATTTAAGTTTCTATACCACAGAAGAGCAGATATATGAGTTGTTCACTAAATGTGCCAGCCCGGAGGACGGTGGGGGTATCAAGCGAATAATTATGGGCCTTGACCGAAATACACGGTTTGTCTATCGTAGTTTTATGCACGCGACCAAATACTGACGCCAGGACCTGACCAGCACACCGTGCGGGTTCTGTTTCGTGGAGTACTACACTCATGCAGAAGCCCTTGCTAGCATGAAGTATGTTAGCGGTACCAAGCTGGACGAGCGTATCATTCGGTGTGATCTGGACCTGGGCTATAAGGAGGGCAGGCAATTCGGACGGGGGAAGAGTGGTGGTCAGGTACGAGACGAGCACCGCCAGGATTATGATCCAGGACGAGGCGGATGGGGTGCGCAAGCGCAGAAGCTTGAGGCTGAGCGCCGGAGAGAAGTGGAAGAACGGTACGCGGACGCGCAAGAAGGACCCGGTGCTGTTGCTGGTGGAGGCGGTGACTGGAAAGAAACTGAAACGGCGGTTTCACGGAAACGTGGACGATCACCGGATGATGAAGGAGACAACGCTCGTATGGTATGTTCACCCTGGTCCCAGATGACTCAGTTGTTGACATTATTGCAGGGTCACCATCGTTCACGGGACGACATGGAAGTTGAACGAATGTGAACGTGTTGGCTATTACGGTTTGCTTTCTTACTTTTGGCGCGAGACAGACATCAAAATGTGAAACTATACGATAGCAATTATAAGATGTATAAGCTGACGGTCAGTATACAACACGAGCGCGTAGTTGGTATCTCCTTCCCCAGTGTTCTGGCTCGTAATATGTCATGTGTAGTTGCCGTACAAGACGATGAGCTTCAGCAGTCGATGTGGGCCGAACCAGGTATCGTGAATATAAGGAGAACGTGTTGGTCGCGCTGCAGGTAAAATTATGCCTCAGTCACAGTTTGCAATTATAAAACTAAACTTACAGTTCGACTTTGGCGGCCCCATTCTTACCGTCCACATTGTCCAGTCGGAAATCACGCAAGTAATTTTCAACAGCTTCTCCAGAGATCTTTCCAGGTAAGCCCCAGATAACGACGTGCTTCATGCGGGAAGATATCCCGCCATGAGGACCATTGCCAGTGAAAACCTTGCGTTGCGTCCCTGTCCTGTCCAGCTGACCATGGCCGGATCGTGGGGTCGGGGCTGATAAGGCCCGTATTGGTAGACTGCCCACGGATGCCTTTTCGAGTGCTTGCAAGTTCTTGTACAAGTGCTTTGTATCAGCAAGAGTGAGGTATGCGCGTCCTGTAGGGAGGAAGCGGTGATAGTCGATGGCGACTAGCGACATAGAATGAACTGCGTTATATACGTCGCGTTTTACAGGTAATAAGGCTTACCATCCGTTACACCTAAAAGGTGGTTGCGAATGCATAGTCTGCGCAAGTCAGTGAGGAGAGCTGAACGCGGCAGCTCTCGCAGCTGTATATGTGTCCTGCCCTCTGAGGAAAGTTACACCATTGGAAAAAGTAAAGGACCAAGTATCTGAACGTACCATCCACTAGCCGTGGAATCATGCGCCGAATTGCTGTTGACTTGAACATCAGAGAGCAATGAAATTGAAAGACAAGTCGGAGAAATTGGAAGGACTGCCAGCACCACGTGATTGGCACATGCACTTTAGACAGTGACCACGATGTCAAGCAGACACGACGGAAGAAGGCGCGAGCGTAGCTGGGAAAGAGATGACAGGGATCGTGAACGGGGCAAGGATCGCCATTCACGAAGCAACAGAACTGGAGGTCAAAGGGATGGCGGTCGTAAACGAGACAGTAGGTCCCGTAGTCCAAGGAGGGGTACGTCAAAGATCTTTTGCAGGGCCGCACAAACAGCTTATTCTACCTATTCAGATAGGAGAGATCATGACAGGGATCACAGAGATAGAGACCATAAGAGCTCGCGAAGAGAAGACTACGACCGAGGCAGCCGCCGAGACGATAGACGGCCTGAAAGACGTGACGAAAGGCGCGAGCCTCCGACTCGAGACAAGGAGCCAAGACACAAGGACCCCCAAAATCAACGTGACCACAGACAACAAGTTGGCAGGCATGATGCTGAGAGGCCTTCAGAAAAACCTTCACAAGCTAGAACTCCACCTCCAGGTTAGAACTTGTATACTACTGTGCGAAAGCAGTTCTCATCATTAATTTCAGTCCCATCTGCCGATGCTGGTCCCTCCTTTTCTCAAAAGAGACCGAACCTTGATCCAGATGCCCTATCTGAAGAAGGGGAGGCCATGGATGCCACCAACGCCGATGAAGAGGGTATGATGGCTGCAATGGGGCTCACAGGTTTTGGCACCACAAAGGTATGTTGGTCTTTTTAACTTGTTACAATATATAATTCACCATATTCTCAGGGCAAGCACGTCGAGGGAAATCAAGAAGGCTTCGTCGATATCAAGAAGATCAGGACATGGCGTCAGTACATGAATCGGTAAGCTGCGCCTGCATGCCCACGTTTTCTTACTCATACATCCCTCTAGCCGCGGAGGATTCAACCGGCCACTAGATAAAGTCAAGTGAGTAGCCCAGCTCCAGCTCGCTGCAAGATAAGTTGCATTTCCTCGCTTGTGAGACAGCTTTCACTTCGACACAGTATGTTCTCAGATATTGCTTCATTTTTCCTGGCGCTTTTGGAAATATATGCGAAGTCCAGATTTTTGAAAACTTAGTACATGAGAAAACATCTAATCGTTCAACAATCGGTAATGGTACAAACGACATACATAACAAGACGTATCCAGAAGTATGTGAGAAAGAAAAATCATGCTGACATAGAAACATCGGCGTTAACCTCGAGGGTTCAAGTACTCCCTCGGACGACATGGACTAGAACCCGTGCAGCTTGATAGTGTTCTTTGGAATGCCCTCCTCCGTGAGGAACTTGACAATCTTAAGCCTCTGATCACCCTGCAGCTGGATGACTTGACCCATCTCCTCGTCGTCGACGAGGGTGCCGTTGCAAGCAAACTCCTGTGTGAAATTGTTAGCGCCCGCAAAGTGTTGAAACGCATTTATTCACCTTCTTGAAAGCCTTCAAGAGTTTTTTGGGATCATATTCTGCAGACAAGTCAATCAGATGATGACTCGCTAGTGAAAAGCCCTCAACCTCACCTTTGGGTAATCCCTGCAACGTGGTCAGAGTCTTCCTTCCGTTCCTCTGCTGAATACGAATATGAAGGTAATTCTGTTGGGATCCAACGTCTTGGTTGCCTCCGAGAGGGTCACCCTCGTCAGCAAAAGGATCTGAAAAGCGCCCTATCAACTAATGTCATCGAGAAAATTGGTCAAACAAGCTCACCGAAAGAGTTCAGGTTCTGCACGTTCATGCGATGTGAAGAGATAGATACACTTGTGGACTGAGTGGGGATGTGTTGAAACAAGATGGTCGTTTAGAGAAAGAATTGACTTGTCACTTGATACTTGTAGTGTGGCTCCGTAATTGGATGATGAATAATTAGTCAGCATCTGGGCTTCATTCTTGTGGAGGCCGCCGAGTTCGTCTACAACGATGATCACCGAAGGGACCAAACGCAAAAAACCTCCGACTTTCGGTCACCTTCCATTCAATAGAGGTGGGCATTCACGAGTTTCATCTCATGGTTATACTCAGGCTATTTTTTCAGCCAAAAAGCTAAAGCAGTCATGGGTTGAGAGCACGAAGATAAAGTCTCAATGGAAAGCCCAGAAAAAGCGGGAAGGTGTTCTTCAACGGAAACCCGAAGTACCTTCCAATGGCGACCCACCCCCTGCACATCAGGAAAAACCTGATGGAAGTGACCCAGAAGAATCGCACTCCAAGGATCAAGGTTCTCACTCTGGCAGTCATTCCGAGTGCAAGCAGCGACCAGTCCCAAGTAGTTCAGCTGATGGCAGGATTTCGCTTCGAGAACTCGGTAAACAAGCTTACTCGCGCAATTCCCTCCACACGTACAAGGCGAATACTAAAAGACATCTTACAAAACCTTCTCGCGGTGCCAATCCGCAGAGAGGCAGCACCAGGGGAGGGCGCGGTGCTTCCTTTGGAGATCGGGGACGCGAGAAGGGGCAACCCAATATGAAGTATCGGATGACGGCCATGCTCGAAAAAATCAAGCGCGATTTTACTTGAAACACCCCGTTTATCGTGGTGCGTACCTTTGACGCCGAGTAGATGCCACAGCTCTTACTGTTTCATTCTCGATTCAGATGAAAGCGCCGTCAACCTATATTTTCCTTGTTTCCCGCTCCGTCTGCCATCCTTTGATCACTGCTCTCCATACTATGCTGTCCCTCTCCTCTCACAAACCTTGTCTCCAAGGTATCCATGAAAGGCTTTGAGCCCACCGTAGTAACAGCTGTAAGAGCTGTTGGATGATTACTCAAGTGCCCTGGGCTTGGGTCGTCCAATTCATCTACTAGGCCAAGTGCTTTGGGTGGCATCCCTTCCAAGGGTTCGACGTGCCCCATAGATTCCATGCCACTTAGTGTTAGGGGTGACGGAGGAGGACTTTGTGACTTTGAGCGCCGTGCATCTTCATGATGAAAGAATATGGGAGAGAAGAGCGGAGTAGTCGGTGCTGATAGTAAACCAGCTGTCATGGATAATGAAGATATTGTCGGGCCGTCATGGCGAGATTCTTCCGCGGGGAAAGCGTTCCACGAGGATGTAACGAGCAATGATTTCTCTACCGCTCGAAGATACTTTCCAAGAGCTTTATAATGCTGTTTCGGTCGTACGCAGAGTTCGCAGACGCGTTGTATTGTGAAAGGAGGATCGCTAAAGCCATCTGCAATCAGATATCGTTAATGACCGCAGATATGTGCGTACTCATCAAATTCATGCAGTTGCCTGAAAATGAAAGCTTTGATCTCGCCTGCTTCTTGCTGGGTCATGTACACTTTCGGTACCTCGTTGTGGTTGAGATCGTTCTGTTCGCGGAGCGGGAACGGCGGTAACTTCAAGTTACCAGCTTTAAGGAGATCCTCAGGTAACGGTTGGAATTCCACTGCATTGTGAGGCGGTGGATCTGCTAGAAATAGGGCGATATTCTAGATGTCGAAGTTAGCTGCTGACTTAACATCACAGGAGTGTTATCACCTCGTCCACTTTGTATTTGATCATGTCGCGTAGCAGGTTCCATTCTGTCCTGAAAGAGTAGACTTATGAGTCGTAAACGCGTGGATCGGTTAGCTAGAAGAGCGCACTTTACTAGCTCTTCTATGTCAGAGTCTGCGATTTGCTCTAAAACTGTGTCATAATCTAGGTGGGGTGGTAAATTTAGGACCTCGTGGTAAGTAGTAAAACGCGTTTACCTGGCTTCCAACGGAAGCCTTGTGATATATCATATGCACTCTCTGTCGTGGACGTCATGTTCGCAGTTGATGGCGGTAGTGTTTTGGAGTCTGGACTGAAATATGGGCAGTCGCGACTGCCGCGGTCCAGGTGCTATGGTGTCCGGGATTTCAAAGTTCAAACGCTCTACCAGCAAATTTCTGCGCGTCTATTAGTCACGTAGGCTTTGACCTCGGTCCGATCAGGATAGGGCAGCGCCAAGCCGGAGTATAATAATGTTAATGCTTGGAATGTCTTACCCACGATAACTTAAGTATAGCATAACTTGCTCCCATACACAAGCATGCACGCCTGCTCTTCCCTAGCTTAACCCTCCACCAACTCTTTGACGAGCAATTTCACGGCAACCAACGATGGCCTCCTTCAAATTCTGGGAAAACCCAAATTACGACAGGACCACCAAACGAACTGACAGCAAGAGGCGGATGGAATTAATCAAGTCTTATGCCCCCGATTGGTCCGTCGCATCAAGTTCATTTTGCTCTCCATACTCATAACACGATCTACCTCTTTTTAACTTTTAGGACCATCACGATTCTTTTGGCGTACAGTCTCTCGTTTGTGCACCAAATTATGAGTTTTGTTGACGTCTTTATAACAGGATTGTGTTCTTCGCCATCGACGGCGTTCACGGCTTCCGACGAGAATTTTCGGTGCATGATGAAACGTGAGATTCTACTTTCACAAAAACGGTTGCTAATTTGTTCGATGCAGCATACTTTTTCCGTGAGTTTGAACATAGCTCTGACCTGGCTTAGGTGGCCTGACCTCGTTCCAGGTTTGCAGTTCATGAACGTGTTCCGGTAAGCCTCATGATGGGACCTCAAAGTACATTAAAATCTCAGTTCGCGATTAGGACGTTGCCCTTTACTTCATTGCGATTGTGGCGCCGCTCGTCATTCAATTAGTAGTGAATTTACTCACCGTTCGGTCCTTCTGGGATTACCACTGCAGCGCACTTGGGCGTAGGTTCATTTTGTGCATGACATCTTGTTTATCTCACAGAACTGCGTAGTCATCCTGGGGCTTGCCATCACAGGGGCCATCACTCAGTTCACGAAGATTACTGTTGGCCGTCCCCGTCCAGGTTAGTGCTATACAACTTTTCCTATCTTACCATTTTTACGGGGGCTTATAGATCTGCTCGCACGATGCATGCCGATTCCAGGCTCCTCAGACCCCACTTATGGACTCTCATCAGACGCGATATGCACAAACACCGACACAGCTATCATGATCGATGGTTGGAGGAGCTTCCCTAGTGGCCACGCCAGTTGTAAGCCATCATGCAAATCCACTTATAAAGTTGTGAAATATTTCCAGTGTCCCATGCTGGACTTGGCTTCCTATCATATTATTTGGCCGGAAAGATGCACCTGTTCGATACCAGAGGTCACGCTGTAAGTGAACGAATGTCTCTAACCCAAGTGATGTACTAAGATATATATTTCCCAGCACAAAGCATGGATCTCCGTCACTCCTATCTTTGGGGCCATTCTGGTAGCCATTTCCCGTACCATGGACAACCGACGTTAGTTCATGTCTCAGTACTTATTATGTCCGATAACCTCATCTATCCCCTCACAGACCACTGGCAGGACGTCGTAGCTGGAGCCATCCTCGGACTAGTTGTTTCATATTTTGCGTATCGCCAGTACTTTCCTTCGCTATCATCGTCAGTGTCTCATAAGCCGCATCCCCCGAGAGTGCGACGTGAAGAGGAGCTGCCTACTATCAACTCCGCAATTGGTCACCACAATCTGTCCTATACAGATGGCATGGAGGGAGAAGAAGTGGAGTTGGTTGGTGGTAGTGTGCGCAAGCCTGATCCAGCTCTCACTGGGAGACAAGGCGAACATGAGGTCGACGGTGGCGTACCCCGCCTTTAAGTATTTTTTCCAAAAATTCACTTGGACCTTTGAGAACTTTTTCGTTGTCTTGTGCTGGACTATTTCTAAAGCTGTACATAATCCCGTATTGTATGTATGACATGGGCGAAGAACCGTTTACTGCGGCGACTGACTAACTTTGAGTTCAGGCGTGCAGTTGTCAAGATTCTGACATATGTGTGAAGCGCCGAGTCACCGTGACATTAACCCCAAGTAGACTCGGACCACTAGTTTGTCTTCGACTTTGACGTGCAAAATACCTTGACGCACATTATTCACTCTTCCAAGAAAGTCTTCATACCATGGAATCGAGAGCCATTAACTTTGGCGCAGGTCCATCTGCTCTGCCCGCCGCTGTGCTTCAGGAAGCCACCAAAGGTCTCCTGAATTTCGACGGAACTGGCATCGGTATCGCTGAGATTTCGCATCGCTCCAAGGAGTTCACGGCGTATTTACAACGCGTCGAACAAAATATCAGAAAACTTCTCGATGTCCAGCCCACACACTCCATCTTGTTCACTCAGGGGGGTGGATCCACGCAGTTCTCAGCCGTCGTGCTGAACATGTTGGCACGACACCGCCTCCTCCACCCTCAATCGACAGACGAAGGCCGAGTACTGGATTATGTCGTTACAGGGTCCTGGAGCAAAAAGGCAGCCGAGGAGGCTAGGCGCATGGGAGGGAGCACCGTTAACATTGCAGCCGATTCTCGCAAATACTCTAAAGACCAGAAATCCTTCGACAACATCCCAACCGCAAATGCGTATTCCTTTTCAAATGACCCAGCTCTCATCTACTACTGCGCCAACGAGACCGTCGACGGTGTGGAGTTCTCGGCTGAGGAAACCTCGCCAGCCTCCTTTCCCTTCCATCTTCTTCCAAAAAATGCACTTCTCCCACTTGTCGGGGATTATTCCTCCTCTTTTATGTCAAGGCCAATTCCCCATCTCTCAGACCACGCTATCATATATGCTGGCGCGCAGAAAAACGTCGGCCCTGCAGGTCTCACCATCTTAATCGTCAGAAACGATTGTATCGTTGACGTCGACGCCGCTGCGAGGCTCGGGGCGATCCCAGTCCCGATCTGTCTTTCGTACAAAACGCTCGCAGATCATAACAGCCTGTACAACACTCCCCCAGTGCTCTCCATCTACATTACCGGTCTCGTTCTTGAGTACATGCTCCAGCTAGGAGGGTTGGACTATTACGCGGGCCTCACAAACAGCAAATCGAAGAAGCTGTACGATGTGCTGAAGGATGGCGAAACCAAAGGCATCTTCAAAGGCAAAGTGAAGGAAGGCTCTGGTAGCCAGATGAATGTCGTCTTCGACATCCTTGGCGAAGGATTGTTAGCCAAGTTCATTGCTGGCGCAGAGGAGCGAGGCATGAAGGGTCTCAAAGGCCATCGGTGAGTCCTTGCCTTTGCGCATTATCCAAGACCATGTTCTCATAAATTTTCCATGTAGTTCCGTAGGAGGTATGGAGCGTTATCATTTCTACACATGGTTTGATCACTGACGTTTCATCTGTCCAGGCGTCCGAGTGTCCATATATAACGCCGTAACAGAAGAAGAGACAGACCGACTCATTTCATACATGGAACAGTTCGCAGGACAGCACGAAGTCAATAAAGAGTGAACGAGGCATTAGTAGGAAAATCATGGGTAAATTGACGGTTCGGACTAAATTTTAACGTGCAGCTATTCATTTGTATTGCCCGACGACCAGAGCCTACGCCAGGCATCAACTGCATGGATAATTTGATTTTGAAACCCTGATGTAGCACAGACAGAAACATTCACTAGGCGCAGTCGTCCTGATTCGGAGCTGTTCGAAGTATTTTTCTTCGTGACGACAAGGTGGATAGGTCGACAGGCGAGGGACCTTTTCACTTAGTCGTTGTCAACTTGTGGCTTTAGAATCTCAGAGACTAGCAATTGTCACTTTGGCGTGAAAAGAGTATCCTGCGCTGGAGAATATGGATGTGACGGATCTACTTGAGCTCGTTAGGTCAAAGTCGTTTTCAAACAAGTCGGAGTCCAGTGTTTGCCTTTGTGTTCACATATCATCCATGTGATTATCGGAACTTAGCTTCAGCCCCTATTTTCATTTTCTCCTTCTAAACCTCACCAATGGATACAAAATTCGAACTCTTTGATGACAACAAGTCCGATTCCAATGCGCCTCCATCATACGACGCAATTTCCATGTCCCCAATATCAGCAGATTCCGTCCAATGCAGACCACCACCTGTATTTTCCAAGGAACAGATCAAGCAGATACGTACCACCGTTCTATCTCTCATCCGTGATATGGTCACTGCACCGGATTTCATCCCTTCCTCTGTCGGCCCAATTATCGACGCCTGCGCTACTTCTCTCCCAGCTGCAGAGTTCACAGCTCTCCTCCAAGGATCCAATATTGCGGGTCATACACCCTTGTATTGGGCAATCGTGAATAATCGACCAGAGGCTCTTTCAGCTTTGAATAAATTCATCACCACATACACGTGTGATTCCCTTGAAGACGTGCGTCTAGCATGTATGGCAACTAGCAACCATGCATGGTTTACGTCGCTGAAATTGACATCCACTTCTCGTTGTAGTGAGTACTGGTGATCCCTAGTCCTCAGCGAGAATCAATCATTGTACATAAGCAGGGAAGGGCTGGCTTTTGAATCGATCTTTAGGTTATCCTGCTGATGATATTCAAGTGTATCATGAAGGAAATTTACAGAACCAGTTCACTTCCAAAATGCAGATCATGATGTTCCAGAAACGCATACGTGTTGCACAGGAAATATACGTGGAATTGATTGCACAAGGTATGTAACCCATATCTCTTAAATTGTTCCTCACACACGTGTTAATCTCTGCAGGACGCATATGGTGCTTGCTCTTCTATATGGGTGTCGACGCAAGGTGGCGCGTTAGCCTTGGGCTTGCTAAGGGCAGCTTGCCGGCGCGTCCAAAAGCTCTACTCAAGATCGAGGCCCAGAATGAGAAATCTCAAGATCTGCAGATGTCCTTAAAACCGAAGGAGGATTATGTGCTTGCACCCGAGGGGTAAGTTTAGTTTGTTGCGAGTCATTCAAGGGGCATCGCACTGATGATTTTCTTTGCTCCCCCTGGCTGTTGACTACGCTGATATCAAAGATACACGAACTATTCTATCCATACTTGCGACAGCCTCTCTGCTTCGTTAGGCGATGTGCTGATGTTCAGGCAAGTGTTCTCTTGACGCATTGGTATTTTCAATTGACGTATTTCGTGACTCTTCTCCTGTGACGACCTGAACTGACTCTGTTGTAGTGATACCACATATACAGACTCCGATGGCGCCCTACATGCAAAGTTGGAGGTGACGTTATTGTAGCACTGGCTGACAGTGAGAATAGGGGGCCCAGGAGGATGTCATGCAGCTGAAGGATGGTCAGATATGTCTAGTTATTGCCATAATACGATCTCACACTTTTTGTCAAATTATCACGCGTTGGAGCGATATTTCCAGCCAATGTGAATGAGCCACCACGATGAAGTTAAACATGAAGTTAAGCGTCAGCCTATCATACAAAACGGCAAATCTGAAGATTTACTGCTTCCGGTTACCCTACAAGCTTGGCATTGAATTACTTCATGTCCGATATCCAACCAGCTCACCATACAAAACACTTGCCTGTTCTTGCATATCCGTTTAATAGTGTGGCATTCCATCTTGTCCAGCGAGATGATGGTACAAGCAACGGGACTGCTCTGTGGCTTGGTGCCCAAGTCCTATCCATCTACCTTTCTGCCGAGTTCAAGGGCAAATCCAGAAAGACCATCGAGACTGGAATAGATAATGATGCTTCGGTTCTGTACGATACAGCACATCCCAAGGCCATAGAACTGGGTAGCGGGATTGGCCTCATGGCGTGCGTCTGATTGTCTGTAGATGAGCGTGAAGAGGATCGCTCACCATCATACTTAAACGCATGTTCTGCCGCATATGACGGGTACCTCATGGATTCTAGTCTTGCGCTCGCATCCCTGGGATATGATGTCCTTGCTACCGATACCATGCACGTCTGTGCGTCCGTTCTGCGTTCCAACATCAATGCCAATGCGCATCTCGTCCCTGGGCGTGTCCGTGTGCGTGAGTTGGATTGGGGTGCCGACTCTACGGGATGGATATGGGACAATCCTGTATCGATCACATCGCCAGCACCTTCAAGTTTTCCAAGGGGCGGTGACAGTCGCGATTTCCTCGCCCCGCCATTTGATCTGATTGTGTCGAGCGATACGATCTACGATACGGCACTTGTTGCTCCTCTATTTGAGACAATCCGTGCGCTTTCTGCTCTTTCATCTGCCACCCCCGTTCTCTCCCCGCCATCTTCACTTCTCAGTATCGAAGTACCATCTGCACCCCCTTCCAAATCCCCTGGAACTCCAACCTGCAAGCCTCCGGTCATCTACCTTGCTGTTGAGAGGCGCGACCCAACGTTCATCACGACCGCATTTAGACGCGCTGGTGAGGAGTGGGGACTTTTGTTCCAGCGCGTCCCCGAAAAGAGGCTAAGGCGTGCCGGTGTTGGTGTAGGATGGGACGCTGGGGAATGGGAGGGCGTGGAGGTGTGGCGTGGAAGGTGGGATGGGGTCACTGGGGCTGTCAAGTAATAGTGATCGTTCGTGTTGTATGAAGGATAGATAAAGCACAGAGGCATCAGGCGTCGGGATTGTCCAGTTGATAACATGACTTTTTTTGTAGTACCTTTGTTATTAAAAGTTCTCTTACTCAGTTAGAAGACCGGCAGATGCTAGATATGATTAAATCTAGTATGTGAACATCATCCAGCAGGTCACAGGTTAGGATATGGAATGTTCGAAAGATCATACGAAGTCGTGGATATCATGATGGAGGGGGTCTCCAGCTGGATAAGAAATCAAGTAATGGGCATCGTAAAGTCATGGCTGGTCTATGGTTAGCATGTTCATAACGTATGAAAGGTTGTACACGTTTTTGTGGTATCGTCCTACGTGAGAGGTGATTGGCATTCACGTAAAGATGGAGAATAAGAGCAACCCGACGTACATGACATGAAGAGAGGCGCATGACTGCTCTCAACCTCTTCCTCCCGACGCGTTGATACAAGGGTGAGGGTACGATCAAATCCATGGTTTGACTGAGAACGCAGGGTTGAGTCGATTTTATCCCTTGACGCAGAGTGGCCAAGATGAAAGATCCGAGAGATGGAAACATGATGCGAATGAAACAAAACCAAAATATTATTGGCGTTGAGGGAACAAAGAGGATGGGCATAAGAAAGAAAAGTTGGAGAAATCAGTGTACGTACCAGATCTCTCCATGTTTCTTCCTCATCATTCTCTGTCTGCAGCTGATATATCTGCGCGAAGCCTTTAAACCTACAGAAAAATCAGCACCAAGAAGATTTCCACAACTACACATAAGTATGCTAGAAGAACAGGGGGGATGAAAGAATGAGATATCACGCACGTCAGCTCGCCCTCTTCAGTGACGTCCAAAAACTCTCTGAGTTCCTCCTTGGTCTCTTCACTAAACGGTGCGCCATTCGTATCTTGTGCCCACGCGTCTAGCCCTGCGGCGTCAAGAATCGCATCATCAGGAGGCGTGAGGAGAATCGTCGAGTCTTGTTTTGGGGGACGCGCCGGGCACGGCGTGCAATACTTGGCAAAAATATGACGAAGACAGCGTTCGAGCTGCACAAGCCATGTGTGTCGATCAGCACCTTCGTGCAATGTCACAATGCAAGTGAACACATACCTTGCCAGAGATTGCACCATCAGCGTCAAGCAACTGGGCATCAAGCTGAGCGTTTCGCCTGCCCTGCCTGGTTGATGGCTCGGGCGTTTCCGGGCGAGGGGACTGCATACGCGAGTCAATATCGTTGGGCGCCATCCTCGTGCTCGCTGTTCGAGCTAGAGCTCAATGGTAGATTGATGCTTGGATCAAATCACTGAAATAGATGAGCGCATGCTCATCGTGCCGCACGTGCCCCGACAAAGAGCTCCATCGCCCGATTCGGAACCCTAACGCTTCTTTTCAAGTACAGTGACGAACACACCCCGGTCGTTGAGTTCATCCACTAGGAGCATTTTGGGATGGCAGCACGAGCCGAACCACTTTCGATAGAGTCCTTGCTGCAGAGACAGAAGGAGGAGCGTGAGGCTGCTGCAAAGGTGGGTTTGGCCATGCTCTGAACAAGAAATGCTGATTATTAACTTCATGTACAGCCTAAATTCCTCTCAAAAGAAGAGCGTGCAAAGATAGCTATTGCGAAGCGTACTGCAGAGCTCAGAGAGCAACGGGAACGTGATGAGAAGTCACGAGTGGACCGTGAAGTTCTAGAACGTGAAGCTGAGGAAGTAAGACAGCGGGAACAAGAAAGGGAGCGTGCTGCTAGGTATAGCAGTGCTCCTGTTCGACGTATGATTTTCTCTCATTTCGAGCAACTCGTATTGATTACGTGCTAACAGATGATGATAGAGAGTCAAGATATGGACATCCCGAAAAGGATACCCGACATGGGCACGGACATGGACACGGGCGGAGAGGTCGAGGAGGTGGACCGCCTCAGGACGACCGTCGTGCACAGCCCCCACCGTCGAAACACATACCAAATGCTCCAACAGGTCCAAGGGCCGATCGTCTCAAAAACTCAAACACGCCTTCTGGTGCTGTTTCCTCTAGCGCATCCCCTGCACCCATCAGCAATGCTAATAGCACCAGTAATGCGAATGGGAACGACCCTCTTTCGGAGCCCAGTACATCCTATGTACCTCCCATGACCGAGAGCGACCTCAGTGCTGTACGTGATCGCTATCTCGGTGTAAACACCAAGAAGCGCAAGATCCGCAAAATGAATGACCGGAAATTTGTCTTTGACTGGAATGTGGAAGAAGACACATTCTCGAGCGATTCTCCTGTTGCTGTTGGCGTGAACCGTCAGGGTGCGCAGGTGATGTTTGGTCGTGGTCACGTTGGTGGATTTGACGACGGTGGTGGCGAGAGAGTTGGTCGAGGGGCTGCAACTGCCAACTTGGCTGACGCAATGGAAAGAAGGATGGCAGCGAAGAGTGGTCTTGATGAGAGGCATTGGTCGGAGAAGCCGTTGGAAGAGATGAGGGAGCGTGACTGGCGGATATTTAGAGAGGACTTTAGCATTGCTGCTCGAGGTGCGTCTGCCTATTCACTTGTGTCGGTCGCGGGCTCTGATGATAACCTTAAGGTGGTTCGATACCTCACCCCCTGCGTTCATGGACAGAGTCACAGATCCCACAGAAGATATTAAGTGTCATCGACAAAATTGGTTACAAAGAACCCTCTGCCATCCAACGACAAGCAATTCCCATCGGACTGCAGAACCGCGATATCATAGGTATTGCAGAGACAGGTACATCATTTTCCTATTTGCTCTCCTCATGTACTAACATCACGACAGGTTCTGGAAAAACAGCAGCTTTCGTCATCCCTATGCTCACCTTCATCTCCAACATGCCACTTTTCACAGACGAGAACCGCCACCTCGGTCCCTACGCACTCATCCTCGCCCCTACGCGTGAGCTTGCCCAGCAAATTGAGGCTGAGGCACGCAAGTTTGCATCGCCACTGGGCTTTACTTGTGTATCTATAGTCGGTGGTGTACGTCATCCTACTCCTCTCTCAAGTTTCGGAGTTTGTACTCATTGTCATCTGTTCAGCGCGCAGTTGAAGAACAACAATTCAACCTCCGTGAAGGAGCTGAGATAATTATTGCTACGCCTGGACGTCTGAAGGACGTTCTAGAGCGGCATGTACTCGTACTCTCTCAATGTCGTTATATCGTCATGGACGAAGCAGACCGCATGGTGCATCTTGGTTTCGAAACAGACTTGTTATTCATCCTTGACAAGCTCCCGAGCGAGACGATGGTGGGCGAGGATACTGGAGCAATGGACGTCGACGGCGAGGAAGTAAAGAAGGGTCGCACTCGGGTAACGACTTTATTTAGTGCGACCATGCCGCCTGCTGTCGAACGGCTTGCGAGGAAATATCTCAAGAGACCTGCTACCATCACTATCGGTGAAGCTGGTCGTGCGGTCGATACCGTCGACCAGAGAGTCGAATTTGTCAATGGAGACGAGAAGAAAAAGTTTATCTCTTCTATGCATATCTTCACAGCACCACACTAATCACGCACATCTACAGGCAATTGATGCTGGAGATCCTCAACAGTGGCCAGTATCCATCACCGATTATTGTCTTCGTCAACCAGAAGAAGACGGCAGACATGGTTGCAAAGGATCTTTCACGTGCTGGGGTATGTTGCTATCATTTTCAAAGTCGGTCGCTGACTTTAGTTTGATTTAGTGGTCTGCTGCAACGCTACACTCTGGAAAAACACAAGAGCAGCGCGAGGCTTCCCTACAGTCATTACGTTCCGGCGACTCCGACATCCTCGTTGCCACGGATCTTGCTGGACGTGGTATTGATGTCCAGGATGTCAGTCTTGTCATCAACTACCAGATGGCAGGTACCATCGAGGCATACGTGCATCGTATCGGTAGGGCATCTCCCTTATCTGGGTTTTTAAATGATTTAACAATATTAATGGTGCAGGTCGTACGGGTCGTGCGGGCAAACAGGGTACGGCGATCACCTTCTTGACAAATGATGACGACGAAGTCATGTACGTATCTATCCCAATTTTTGTGGTCGTGTTGTTGCTACATTTGCTGGATCTTCCTTCGGGGAGAAAACCGATAGCTGCCTGACCCAGAATTTCTTTTACTTCTCTGAGCTCGGAACACGGCTGATTATTTGCTTCTATAGGTACGATCTCAAACAAGGTACGAGTTTTTTTTCCATTCTCATACACTTTTGGTTCTACTGCCACGAACGCTACCTTTTTATTCTGGTTCTATCGTTATCAACCGTGTGGCTGGCTGTCTCCGCAATGTTCCTTTTCTCCTTCTCGGCGATTTCTCTTTTTACCAAGTGCTATCATTCTATCGATGTCCCTACTTGGTCTATCATCGGTCATTGGAAGGTTATTCCTGGCTCCCGACGCCGGCGGGTACCCGGGATCCCGTCTCGTCCCACCGTTCGCCCAACCATATGTCCTTGCCAGTGACTGCCGTTGCTCTCATACTCTTCTCAGGCGCTAGTTTGCCTGGTTTCTGTATCTATTTGCCCTTTATTTTTTTCTCTGCCTTTCTTTTTTGTGATTTTCTTGTCGAACTCGACCCTTGTGTCATCTGTCAGGTGGCGTTGTGCGCGTGTAGCTTCTTTATCAGGGCCTTTTCTGCTGTTGTTCAACGCTAGTTTCTGGTTTTGTTTATATTTGCATTCCTATTCCGACCTCCAACGTTTGTTCATATTTACTGACTACCCTCCCACACAGAAATATCCAAGAGCCCCGTGTCCAAAGTTTCACCAGAACTCGCAAAGCACGAATCGGCACAACACAAGGTTTCACGAGAGATGAAGAGGAAGCGAGATGCTGACGATGTTGGTTGAGGCTAGGACTAACCTGTAAAGCGAGAGCGCTGATAACGATAGGTGATCCGAGGCCAGACTTAAATGTATACCGGCGAATCAAATTGAAGCTTGCAGTACTGCCGACGAGGCGAAGCTAGTATGTAAGATGAGTGGTTGGGTCTAACTATAATGGTGCGACTGCGGACTAGTGCTACCTTGTGCTACGTTAGTCGAGCACGCGTGGTGTATTTTGTCACATGCGTTTTTCGGGAAAATGGTCGTCCGCTCCGACGAGTATCAGTACCTAGTTACATACAGTCAGTTGCTACGGGGATAAGCCACCAGGCGCTGAGCCCGTACTCCACGCGCGTGCAAAGTGGTACGCAGGATAATAAGGCCGAAACACCGAATGGCCGTAAGACGCAGTTGCCAAGAGGGAGTCTTGGACTGTCTTGGAGTATTAGATATCAGCCATAATATTGATCCAAGAAGTGGGTTATTGGACGGCCATGCCAAGTGTCCTCGAACGTGAGAAAGTACTTATGGTAGTGGAGTACTTGCCTGTTTTGGTGTGCCGCCAGCCTGTCGATCGCGTTTCGCTGACCGAAGGATGCGGGGAGATACAGTAAGACTCAGACGCGTGGCGTTCGGTCATGTACGCCGAGGCTGTTAATAGAGCCAGCTTTGCGAGCTCGGGCAGTACCGTAACAAAGAGGCTTCGATAATCTACCTCGAGCCGGATCACAGGATGAATTCCAAGCCAACTTGGAGTGGTATCTTGGCAATGGCGTCTAGAAGCGTGAGCCTGAGATTGAACCCACAGCAAGTTTGAAACTAGGTGTCTAGTGAAAAACTGTACGTAATTCCTTTGATTTGTAAGCACATGCCGAGTGGATGCCGCGATCGGACCGAGATCGGTGGCCTGCGGGTTTTCTGACGCGATATAGTTTTAGTCTTCAACTTTTCAATTGCTTATACACTCTTCAACCATCATCACCACATCATCACCTTCGTCGTCCTCGTCGTCAAATAAGTCGTCGTCGTCGTCGTTCACGATGCTCTCAGCAATTCCAATGCAGCAAATCTCTATTCCCAGTCATGACCCTTCTCCACCTAGTAGTCCAGATTGTGACAACCGCGAGAACGACCATCGACCTACTCCTGTATCTCTCCTCACTGTCCCAGACATCGACCACAGCGGTCGTCTTGCAAATAAGGTCAGTTCAAGTCCCATCCTTTAACTCCACTAACTCCCTTTTAGCCTCCCGAGACCGTAACACAGTCACGTTTCCGCTTTCCCCGCAAGTCATCTTCAAACGCTCTCAAGCAGCAGTCTTCGGGCACGCCTTCACTCCCAAAACATGGCGCCCTTCATGATCTCAAACGATTTCTCAACCACCATATCCCTCATCCTCACCCTCCTTCTACGTCTTCCAGCGCTTCACCATCCTCGATCGCTTCATCATCCAATACACCCCCAGAACTACAAATCCAGCCTGCAGACCAGCGAAGGGGTGACGATTTCGACACAAATACCGTAATCCACGCAGTTCCCATAATAACAACCCACAAGTCCTCACCCTTCAGCTTCATACACAAGGCCCGCAACCGCGACAAGGACAAATCGTCCTCTCAAAAATCCTCTCCTCCATCAACGTCTCTATCGTCTAAACGTCCATCGCCAACTCCTCCAGCAACTCCCTCTGCTGTTCCAATTCTCTCCCTCTCCGAAGCCACTCATGCTCATCTATCAAAAAAGTATGGCAAGTGGGGCCGTGTACTCGGTACCGGCGCAGGTGGCACCGTTCGCCTCATTCGTGCACGAACTAAAGCAGGAGGTGCCGTTTATGCTGTCAAGCAATTTCGCCCAAGACGTTCCGGCGAATCCGAGCGTGAGTACGAGAACAAAGTCAGGGCTGAATTCTGCGTCGGCGCCTGTTTAAAGCACATCAATGTCATCGAAACAGTCGATATCGTCTGCGATCATGGCCATTACTATGAGGTCAGATTATCACTCATTACAACGACTTCCTCCCCCTTACCCCCAACAGGTCATGGAGTATGCTCCCTACGACCTCTTCAGTGTCGTAATGTCCGGCCGCATGCTACGTCCAGAAATATTCTGCGTCTTTCGTCAGATTTGCAACGGCGTCGCATACCTTCACTCTCTAGGCCTAGCACATAGAGATCTAAAGCTCGATAACTGCGTCATGACACAGGGCGATGTCGTTAAACTCATCGATTTCGGAACCGCCGTCGTCTTTGCTTATCCTGGAACCGGGACTTCCAACGGCTCGCTACCGGCTGCAGTCACAGGATATGTCAGTGGCGCTCTCAATCCCCCTTGCCCTTCGCAACCCCCACATCCCAATGACCCACCATCCGGTCCGCACTCTCATGCAAGATTGATACCTGCCACGGGTATCGTTGGTAGCGATCCGTACCTCGCGCCTGAAGTCCTGGGAGGCGGCTCCTATGATCCTCGAAAAACCGATGTATGGAGTGTGGGTGTCATTTTTGTGAGTAGTCGTTCCTCTTGCTTGCTTTTATGGTTGGGTATTTGGTTGAGGGCGAAATGCTTCTGGATGGGATGGATGACCCGCGGTCTTTTTCATGTGTCATGTTCTTGACCAAAACCGAGGACAGTCGCCCGGGCATTGTCATGAGCCCTATCTAGGCCGCTCTATCCATCCGGATCGACAGTTGCGCCACATGGAAAAACTCTCTCTTGCAGAAGCTAACAAAGTTTCAACAGGTCTGCATGGTCCTCCGCCGCTTCCCATGGGCAGTCCCTGATCGCGAACGCGACAACTCGTTTAAAGCATTTATCGAGGCCGAAGCTTCTTGCCCATTGCCGCGCCCTAAATACAAACGTAAACACAAGCGTTCAAGTGGCGCAAAACCTGTATCCTCAGGTCCCCCCGCCACAAGCGCCCCAGTGAGTCCTGACTCCATTCAAGACCCGCGGAGCACGTCCCTGGATGTCCCGGGTATTCATGCCGATGGGTCCAAGCCTCTCGACGACAACAAGTCGATGCTGTCGAATGCGTCGGTTTACACCGCTACGGCGAGTACCCTCACGTTGTCGTCACCGACTGGCAGCGATGCAGGGAGCGAGACCTCACCACGCCGGCGTGCGATTGAGCTGGGGTTGCCGAGTCCTGGTGCAAGGACGGCGACGCTGCCTGCGATGTCGAGTTCGCAGGGTGCGATCCTCCCTGAGGGCGGGGAAGTAGATAAGAGCGTGTTGGTGTTTGCGCGCCCCGGAGTTTCGACGGAGAGTTTACCTGCGCTGAGGGCAGATGACTCGGGGGAGATCAAGGATGCCATCAATAAGCAGGGAAAGACCCCTAAAGAACGGGATTTCGCACGGGAGGCTCTGGAGACAAAGGCCAATGGTGTACAAGCCAATGGTACAACAGCGCCGTCAATACCTGAACCTTCTGTGGCACCTACTACTTCATCATCATCATCTCCACCTACTGCTCAACCGTTGTCGTCAAAGCGCACAATAACACCGCCCGGCAAACGACCTCGTGTATCGTCGACGACATCGCCAAACTCGATATTCCGGCTGCTGCCGCGCGAAACGCGACCTGCGCTACGGCGGATGCTGTGCGTGGACCCTAAGCTGCGCACGACCATGGGCGAGCTACTATGGGGTCGACGAGACGCAGGTGGGATCATTGCGCTAGCGGAGGGGGATGAATGTGGTTGCGAAGATGGGGGGTACGAATCTGACACGGAAGAGCAGGGCGATAATGAGGATGAACTTGATGATGCGGAGGATGATGGGGACGGGGACGAGTGGGTGCGGAGCATTGAAACGTGCACGGAGAGCGGTGCGCCAAAGCACGTGCATGTGAGGATCCAGAACGAGGAGAAAAGTTTCAAGAAGAGGTTTTTCTGAGTTGGGAGGCGGGCTGGCATGACCCTTGAGGGTGTCGTGCTAGTTTGGCTGTGCGTATGGAGCTAGCTGTGTTTACCTCGGATCGACGCCGCTCTGATGCCATTCATGTGCTATTACCCTCTTTCATCTTGACGGCACAATCACCATCCACCATCACCTGATCATCCTCTACCTTCACATCGATCATCATCCACCTTCGCCTCATCATCCACCATTACCCTGATCATCCTCTACCTTCACTTCGATCATCATCCACCTTTGCCTGGCTCATTATGTACTATATCCGCAGCCTCACAATCCTCATGTCTTGGTTCTAGCGGCACTCTTGCATTCATTTCACGCTCCAGAACCATGACGTGCGCCACTATCATTCCATTTTATTCCGACTCGCTTACCATGTAATATTTCATCTGATTCCCCTCGGTCACCCATTCACTTTGACCACCTACGCCTTCCCAACCCACCCACCCTCAAAGATCTTCCCATCCATCTCGATCTATATGCACCTCATCTTCCCTCGCATGTATATACAACACAACACCTAGCACGCATACGCACGGTTCGGTACATACAGCGGACACTCAAAAGACCATTCACAACGTTCGTTCCCATTATATTTCTCCTTTTTATGATGTCCCCCGCGGGCACATGCTACGACCCTACGCCTATCAGGTATCTTATTCTCGTCCACCTAACCTAGTCCATTCGCTATCTTTTTTTATCTGGTCGTTTTTTTCATGCATTCTCGCCTCTTGATTAAATTTCATTTCATTTCTTCATCTTTCTTAACTTTGTTGCCTTACGCCTACAAGTGTGTGGTGTGCTTTTTGCTTGATAGAACGGAAGGGCAATATTTTAATATAACAAAGATTATGGATTACGTCGTGTGGGAAGATGTTTGAAGTATGGATGGTGTGCCATGCAGACGCGTTAAAATTCTCCCTAAATTATAATAAATATATTCTGAATTCGTGGTCGAGAGATACCCTTGAACTTTATGGGACTTTGCAAGGAGGTCGAGAAGGTAAATCGGGACGGGGACGCCGAGGGTGTGGTAATGTCGCCGTGTATAGAAACTCGGGGTTGGTCCGTCTAAGGGTCTGCGCTAGGTAGGGTGGGGGCCCTTGTTATCTTTCAGGTGCTGGGTAAAGACAGTAATCGGGCAATTGTCGTTCATACTGCGCATCCACGAGGTCCTGAGATGGGAAAGACACAGGATATTCACGAGTAGCACGGTTAGAATTCGCCTCGAGGGCATCGTGACGATAAATAGAAGAAATACGCAAATATAAATATATTTCGGCGAGGATGAGTACCGACGGGTGCAGAATGTGGCGTTGCCGTCGACAGTAAACCTATTCTTGAGCGGAAATTGTACCCATCGGCATCGTTGAAGTATTTTTTCTCCGGTCGTTCACAAAAAGTCTGTGCCGGCGGGAGCTGCGGCAGATTTGCGATAAGCTATCTTGATCGTTTTCGGTGATCCTGCCGTCTCGTATGAAAGTTGTCACTGCTATCCTGCAGGTGAGAGTGGAGGATCACACGACCAAGACTGTGCTCTGGCGGAGTGTAACCTGGTCTAGATGATCAGGTGGTTACTAAGATACATCAGATCAGACAATTACCTTCAAGTTCCCTCAGTTGGCGATGGGCTCGTGCTGAAGGGTCGAACAATATCCTGGCGGAAATGGAAAGCATCACGAAAACGCATGCTGATGCTCGCGATGCATATGGCACAACCATCAAATAATCATGAACGTTTCAGCGGAAAATAATAATAATAAAAAAGTCCAGGACGGAGAGAGATTGGAAATTAGGCGTACCGCCGTCAAAAAGCGCATGCTGTTGAATGTTGATGGATTGAATGAACTCAAAGTGGCCGCCACCTGACAATGATAAATAAACGCCGCTGAATTTCGAAGGATCTAGGAGCACGAGTAAAAAGATAATCAGGGGAAAATTGCATAAGATCGCACCTCAATTAAATTCTACAGAGGGCGCAAACTCAACTTGTAGGAGAGAACGCGCGATCCGACTTTTAGAGACAGCGGCGATAAGCGCCTCGATTATCGATCAAATCGAAGGAAGCTTCGATACCACGCCTGTTTGCCGCGAAGATTCAGGCTTGGTAACAGCAGAAAAGCAGAGAACGACGAAGCTGGTGTAGACGACCCAAGCAATTTGATTGGTGCGATTCGACGTGAGTTTTGGCTAAATTTTTGGGGTTGGGAAATAATAATAATGCGATGTGTGCCAGAGATCCGTGGAAGCTGTGTTGAAATTCTTATTCGCTGTATCATTCAGGACTCTCTATATTCCGAAATATCCTCAAGCAGCGCTTGCAATTGACACCGGAAAGTCCGGTGACGGTCGTAGATCTGTCCGGATGAGCACTCAGCTGTCCCTGATGACGTTGTGTAGTCAGCAAAACGACGGGACTTGTGAGTGGGAAGATAGAGTTCAGAGATTGGAAGATTGGATCGGCTTCAGATACGACATACATTAAACTGAATAAGGTCCGAGGTGACTTCAAATAAAAACATACCTACCAGTGCTTGAGATGACTGTGGATCACTAAAGAGTCTCTAGCATACACGAGGCTCATAAAATGCAAATTAGAGTTGTGATAACTGCAAGCACTCTGCGATAGCCCACAAGTAGAGAAAGTGATCAGATCTCGAGCCTAGTGCAGAAGCGAAATTAACGAGCTGCTTAAACCAACAGTAAGATGCCTGCCCTACCTTAGACTTCGTCTTTCCTTTCCGGAAACTTTTCTTAATCTTCCCTTGGACCGTCACTGACCTCATCATCCTCTGTTTCCTTCTCCTCCTTCAGTTCATTCAACTGGTAACCGGCCTTTCGAAGGATTTCTTCTATATGAGCGTAGTTATCCATATTCCTTTCCTGTAAATCAGGCTCTCCGAGGTCATCAAACGGAATCTCTTCCAGAATCTCGATTACAATCTCGTCGTTTTGGCCGCGCCTAAATACGACCTGAGAGTTTTCGCCCGACAAGGATTGGAGCTCCGGACTATTCACCAACGCTTCTAGCGTGCGTTTCAATATCCCATCCAACAGGTCTTCGCTTTGACCTCCGCTGGGACCCAGGGAACTCTTAGCTGCGGGGGATGGTACGGCGAAACGCGTTTCACGGTTCAGATACGAAGGTAGGTCAGAATCTTGTGGCATTCGATGGCCGTCAGGTTTGCGCTGTTCGAGATGGGTGGTTTGGGGACTAGAGTCTAGCGAAGGGTTGATGATTTGCCGACAGCGGATAAAGGTCTGCTCTGGCAATTCCATTCGCGATTTGAATCCGGGTTCTCCACATAAACGTGGAGTCTGTACGATTAGCACGTAGGAACAAGTCTTTGCTTCTCGTACAAGAAGGATAGAATCTGCCATCGTCATCGAGCAATGGAACTGTAATAATATTTTGAGTGCGTTGCGGAAAAAATTTGAAATAATATTACCTGAACTTCAACTTCGCGAGGTTTTCCCGTCTTATCACAGAATGTGCCATCACCCCATCGTTGTACAAGATAACGAGAGCCTGGACCATGAGCAACTTCAAGGTGTCCCACCTGAGCGTGCCGATCCGTGACGGCTACGTCCACTCCTGGATCGTGTGCAGAAGGAGCGCGTCCTAAAGTAAACGCTTCCCACTAACCAATCATTTAAAAAGCATTAATCAAATAATATAGCACATACTTCTGGATCCTCAGTGGGTTCGTCAGTTCCTGTATACGTGTGAGTGAATCATACACCGCCAAATAGGAAGAATGTTACCTGCTGAGCGAGGTTGCGTGTGAGCGAGTTCCTTGAACTGTCTGATTTCTTGATTGTGGCAGTACGAATAAGTGAACCACGTTTGCCGATGCTATAACAAATATTTGAGCGGCATGTTAGAAAGATAACAAGTTAAATATCGCACATAAAGGCATTTCCCAGATAAAGGTTCCAGAAGTGACCAGCCATTGCGCAGGACAGTATCTTGATCAACGTTCTCCTGTACTTGTATTGGAGTATCACGGGCTGGGGGGATCAGGCAAATAAACTCGTTGTCTGGTCCCATTTTCATATGATTTAACATATATCCAGAATTATCTAGTATCGGGGACTGTGCTAGATCCGAAAATGACTGTGAATAAATCAAGAACAATTGAACACGAGGGGACATACAGATTTGCGAAGCGTCATTTGACATTTCCAGCTCAGAGCTACCTATCTCCTTGTATACCGCATTGGAAAACCACGCAGGCTCATCCCACCGGTCATTTAAAAATTCGCTTTCACCGCCCCGTAGTCCCTCGTTAAGCCAGTGTTGAGCTGTTTCATTCTGGACTGGAAGATTATTGAGAAATGTTACACGATGCTTTGGGAAGGCATAGAGGTCTTCTGGACCAGAATAAAGTAGCCTTGCCTGAACTGAGTAAAGACTATAAAACAGAGTAAAAGCGATAGCTCGAGGAGGTTGCATGCTAATTGTGACGTAGAGCGATATTGACTCTGCCTCAGCACACCATGTACCGTGAGAAATGTCTAATTATATCGGCGACCGAACTGACTCCGCGGCCCGTCCATTCATGCTGGGAAGTTCCCGCTGCTCCAGAAACAAAAATGCTAGAATATTATCTGCACTGGTCGATATTTCTTTTTTCTCCGTTCTGATGCCATGGATTCGACCCCTGAGTGGCGCTTTAAACCGCGAATCGCCGATCGGCGGCCTGAATGACTATATTCCGTCAACAGTATTCTGTATCCTTAAAACTAGAAGATGAGGCCTGGAGGCTCCAGGTGTACGGAGAGAAATATCCGACATATCTTTTGGAAGTGTTATATATGTACATATGCCTAACATAAAGGCATATATACATATTCATGACAATATCCACGATAAATCGATATTAATTTGTTGCTAGTACTGGAATAAACCACGTTGTGTCAACAACGATCAACAGTCGAGCGACAACCGCATCGCTGTCAGGCGGTGGCAATCTCCCTGAGAGTGTCTTCATTCCTCTCTGTAATAATGAATTTTCTCTAATCTTCAGTCATCCATTTACGTACGTATATGTCCCCGAATATCAGGGGCAAATGCACAGAAGATGCTGATCGATATAATAAATATAACCCACTTTTGGTCCAGATTCCACGCGAGGGAAACAATATATGCTCACTATATTCGGTAGGGGGATATTCGATAAAACAAGGGCACACACCCTTTCCCCGTCTTTCCTTCTTTCACCTCGACGCGGACGTTCTTTCCTGCATACAGTCGCTCCCTGCTCTGATCTATAAACCCGGTGTCAAGACGTCCAAGATGTCTGCCTCACCCCAGCAAGAGGAAGCACGCGATAAATCTCAGGAGGATTTCGAAGAGGAACAGCAAGTCGAAGAAACTGAGGGTGAGTTACCGGCTACTTTATCGTTGTCGGTTAGAAGCAGCTTAGCTTGTCAAATGCGTCTCATTTCCGTCATGTCCAGGCGCGGCAGACGGCGCTAGCGATGCTCCTCCTCCCAAAAGGGGACGTGGGCGTCCTAAGGGAAGCAAGAACAAGAAGTCAGGGGGAACGTCCGCCACTTCAGCAACAGCAGAGGCTGGTGCTAAGAGGAAACGCGGCAGGCCTCCGAAGGTGCATATCTCGTTCCCACTTCTCTGCATCCGCTTACATGGTACTAGGAGAAGAAGGAGGAAGCTGCTGATGGTGAACCATCTGCCAAACGCAGGCGCGGTCGTCCGCCCAAGGCAAAATCAGAGGCAGCACTCGACGCAGCCTCTGAGCCTGCACCTGATGCTACTGGAGAATCAGGTACAAAGAAAAAGCGGGGTCGGCCACCGAAGAAGACCTGAGACACCAACGTTCTCCGTTTCTGTCTCCTTGCTTTGTGTAATTTTTCTCCGCTCTCGTTTGTACCAGATCTATCGCTTTCCTGCGCTCTTTTTCACACTTGACATGAGTAGTACCGATTTCTTGCTTTTATGATTTACTAGGGCCCACAATATCTAGACTATATAATGTCACTTTAACCGGAGGTCATGTAATCCCTGCCACAGATCACTGTACACACGTCCCTACTTATTTTTGTCTGCATGTGAACGCAGAGGATTTCGGGTCGACTCGAAAGCTGGCATTCTCCTTTGGACGAATCGGGTCAGACGAGCACGCGCTCCTAATAATATTTTCTGCGAATTAATTCCATGGTCGGAATGCCCAAATTAATCACCGCTCGAATGTTCTGCGCTCGAGACCGCAGATAATTCTAGATTTTAAATAAGAGCTTTGGTCCAATATTTACATTACACCCTAGGTAGCACGAGGTTCAATAATTCACAACAGCCAGGATATCATCTTTGACTTCGCAGCCAACGTAAGGCCCTCCACGTAAGGTAGAAGCTAGTGGCACACATGCCAACAGTTCCAAGCCTTGCTATGGTGGTGAGGATGACGCCCTGCCGGGCTGCTTTCCGTCTAGCGGTAGCATAGCTGATATCGGGACGGAATGTAACCATGGTGTAGAGAGGCAGCCAGCCGCGAGGATTGGCAGTCGGAAAGGCAATGCGAGACAATGAATCACCCAAAGACGAAAGAAACGTGGGGCCACGAGCAGTTAATGAGAACAAAAGGTGATCGAGCGCTTTTTTCATGATGTATGCAGGTGTTGTTACGGAGTGGCGCATTTCAACGCTGATACGCGGCCAAATCAATGACAACTAGCAACGCTTCACAAGTGACTTTACTTACTAATTGTCCATTGCAAGTTCACATATGGCAACGACATCTTCGTGCCTGCTTGCAGAATAACGAGACAATGCTTTGAATAGCCTCTGGTCTATGGAATCAGATTCAGGGTCTCCCGAATTGGGCATAGTTCTGCTAGGGACAACGCGTTCTTCTTGCAGCAGCGTGAGCAACACCCGAACGTCTTCGAGACCGCAATTAAGCCCTTGTCCATAAAAGGGCACCATCGAGTGGGCGGCGTCACCGAGAATTACACACCGATCTTTGTAATGATAAGGCGTCAACTACCCCCCACCAATGGCGGCAATTAGCTCTCAGTTGGTGGTCGTGTGAAATACGAAAGGGAGGTACCTTCGTAGTAATCAGGGGGCTACGGGGGTTTTTCTCAAAATCTTTCAACAATTTGTCTTCGCCAAGTAGCGACAGTGCATCCGGAAAATGATTCCGGAACCACAACAGGACATCTTCGCGAGTGATCAAACGATCAAACTCAACAGTGGGCGCGAAAAGGGTGCAAGTGAATGTCTTATCCTGAAATTGAATCTTGTGAGGTGGGAAGCACATAGAAGCTGGGTGCGTGATTACTTTGTTTGGCAGAGCAATGAGCATGAAGGAGTGGCGAGGCCATATGTGGAGATGATTCGGATCAAGGAGGAAGGCAGGATTGCCGTGCTCGTCGTGTCCTGCCGGCATTTTAAGTTCAATATACTCATGAGGAATATATTCTTGCTGAAAATTCATTCTTTGCAGAAGCACCAATATCAGCACACTAAAATCATATCTTGAGAGCGGAAAGTTGTCTACCAACCTCACAACCCTCATCAACTGTCTCCTTATGATAGAATAACTCCCATCTGCACCGATACACAGGTCGAAATTGACTCGGATATCTGTTGCCGAATCGGCGTCCCGAAGGAACAGGACTCTTTGGTCGAAATCAGCTGAAAGAACCTTGTGATTGAAGGTCAAACGGATGTTCGGTACTGCCGAGGCCTCCTCCAACAGCTCTACGTTCAGAAGAGCGCGGTCTATAGAATTGATGCACTAAGAAAATGAGCAAACAAGGAACAATGTTGATATGCTTGGCACAGAGCCGTGGCAAAATACAGGGACCGTGCGATTGAGGAGTGATAGAGACATACCTGACCATCCCTGTCATACAGTTGACTTTGTAAATTTCCATGTTTGTCATGAATCATTCGCCCACGCATGGGGATTACAGTCTGCAGAAACCTCTCAGCTGCAGAGGGATCAACAGCTCGTAGAGCGGCGATGCCACGTGATGAAATGGCTAGATTGATAGATCGCTGTTGAGCAGCTGCTTTCGAAGATGATAGCCGTAAATCTAGAGAAAAAAAAATCAAGACGTTGTGTGACGAGAACATTGAATTGTCCCGCTTTACCTGGCCTCGCTTCGTAAATCTCGACTTGCCAATTCATCTTGGCAAAGGCAATTGCCGCGAGACATCCTACTGGACCTGCACCAACGATGACCACTTTACGGGTATTATCGAGGGGAGTGATATTGTCGCTCATCATGGCTGGGTATGGACGTGTCGCTTTGTGACCGCATGCACAATGAAACTAGGGCTGACCCTCACATTAATCCTAGTCATCTAAAAATGGAAGTAATGAAATTTATGTAAGATCTCAGATCAGCCGACCCTGATCCGACCCGTTGGCAAGTTGTTCAGTACTACTTACACTGTCGGGCAGCTCAGATGCCTCCGCAATGGTGTGACCTTAATGTCATGCTCTCTAGGGAGTTTATAATCCCATCGAATAGAGATATCAGAGCTAAAATATCAGGAGAAAATGGTGAAGAACTTCTTTACGTAACTGCTCAAATTGCTCAAAGGTTCTTCCAGTTGATCAAAGATGCACTTATCTTTGCGGAAACTCTCTTGGTCCATTAACCAAACGATCCAAGGCTTTCCTGCAGGAGGAGTTAAATGTTTGGGGAACACGGTACGTTCCGCGCATCCCTGAGGCCACGAACCATCCCTTATCGTGATGGCCGTTTGTTTCCTGACATTCCTTGGGTACAAAAAAAAATATTAGAGCCGTCCAAGGTCATTTTGCGCACCCTTATGACCGCGAGTGGATGAACATTGCCGATACAGTCACCCCCCTACTTGCTGAATTGGTGGGTAAGTAACTATTATTTGCCACGCTTTGCAGAGAATCAAGAAGTTCTGATGCGGTACCTGATGTAGGTGCCTCAGAGAAGGAGGTGGCGTGCATGGGCACTCTGACTGCGAACCTGCATCTGATGATGGCCGCATTTTACAAACCTACTGCTCAACGTTTCAAGATTCTATGTGAAAGCAAAGCATTTCCCTCGGATCAAGTTAGCGGTTGACATTTTACTCCTTCCTCCGTCTCTTACATGCGGCATAGTACGCGTTTGCTTCCCAGGCTCGTCTGCACGGGTATGACCCAAACGAAGCAATAATCGAAATATCTCCTCGCCAAGGAGAGTTTACACTACGAGAGTCCGACATCGTGGACTTGATCGCCAAAGAAGGTCCCTCAATTTCTCTAGTGATTTTCAGCGGTGTGCAGTATTACACTGGTCAATTGTTTCCCATGAAGGCTATCACCACTGCAGCCAAGGCACAGGTAAATTTGTCCAACAACCATTTCTTCTTCGATTATTACGTACATTTTTCATCACCCCCTCATGACGTGAAAAGACAGGCGAAGATCCGCTACATTCAATTACCCCACACGTTACCCTGCCAAACATGTGTTGATTACTTTATTCGTCCTTCAAAGGGATGCGTTTGTGGTTGGGACCTCGCTCATGCTATCGGAAATGTTCCCATGGCACTTCACGACTGGGATGTCGATTTCGCTGTATGGTGCTCATACAAATACCTTAACTCGGGCCCCGGCGGAATCGGCGGGCTTTTCGTGCACAATAAATGGGAAAACAGGTTACTACCACAGTGCGTAATTGTGCTTGCTGATTTACTGCTTCTTTTGGGGATTTTAATCGGCATTACTACCAGGTATGCAGGGTGGTGGGGACACGATCCAGCCACCAGATTTGCCATGCCTCCTCGGTTTTCAGCTATCCCTGGCGCGCAAGGATTTCAGCAATCCAATCCCTCGGTCCTTGCAACCGTATCGCTTCTGGGTTCTTTGCAGATCTTCAAAGAAGTCGGCATGATGGGCCCCTTGCGCAAGCGATCGCTTCGGTTGACTTCCGAACTGGAGATGAGACTGATAAAGTCAAGATTTTATGTCCCCATCAATGAGGTTTCGGCACGATGCCTATTACAGGATGAGATGAACGGCAAGGATGGCACTGCCCAACAGGGCCAACCCGGATTCACCATCATCACACCTCGTGATCCCGAGTCTCGGGGTTCACAGTTATCGCTTCTATTTCTGCCGCCTAATTCAGACGTGATGGACAGGGTTTTTAGTGCATTGTCTGCGATGGGCGTTGTCGGTGATGAGAGAAGACCCGACGTGATTCGCTTAACACCCGCACCCCTGTACAATACACTAGGTGATTGCGAAAGAGCTGCCTCGTGTCTTGAAGAAGCATTTAAGGGTCTGACGAAAGCAAAGTTGTAAGGAGGGTAGTACATTATCAGGTACATGGAGGGACATTATCTAGGATATATTGTCCAACAAGTTTAACAAATTGGACGCCTTTTAGTATGTCATTATGCTCTTCTATGAGTTCTCCAAAGTTCCTCGTGATATGGGGGACACTACGAAGTAAATGCTGATACATTGCTTCGCTCTGAGCTTCATCGATTAAAGTATCCCCTTTGGAATGCACGATTAACCACTGCAAGTGAGGGTAGCCCACCCTCGGATTCATCTTCGTGACTGAAGCTTCCTCGTAAGTGCTCCGCCGACCAAATGCGGCCTCGATGAACCAAGCCCTATAAGTGGGAAAACTCGAGAGAAGTAGATCGATGTCATATATTCCCTCTGACATGATTATGGCTTTTGTGCTCTGGAGAAGCTCGACTGAGGGACGCAAAGGGTCCTCGCCTTGGGTAGGCTGGAGGAAGATTGATGACAGTATATGAGCACCACAGCTGTGTCCCATCAAACATAATCTGTTTGAGTTATAGACACTGGTGACGACAAATTCAAGAAAGCGTAGGATATCTTTTGCATGATCGGGATGATGGATTGCGTTGTCTTCCGTCGTTTCACGAGGGGACAGGCGGTAATTGGGGACCGCCACTGCGTATCCAGTGAAACTTGCGAGTCTACGAGCCAAACCAACATGATCAAGTTTATCTTCGCTAGAGGAGGTACGGTAAGGAATGAGATCCTCCACGGAGGGGAAACCCACCTTCTCCATGCACCTCCATGTATGAAACAAACTAGAGGATGTTCATCCGAGATGTTCCGTGGCTTGTAGATGTTGAAGGTCTGGAAGTTGTTGTGTGGTTCGGAAGGGATATAGGATAAGTCAGTGTATTCATCCATGAGTGTAAGAAATGACTAACGGTTTGCGTAAGCCACTGGCCTAGCCATGACGTCATTTGAACGCCGCAATTTCGGTTGACGTCACTATTGCAGTCTATATAACGGCACGCACCCACTCGTTTTCACTTTATACAACCCTCAACATGGCATTCACAGCTTCCGATATCTGCAAGGTACTTACTCTCCTCGTTCATGGTATAACCTGACCCTCCATTTAGATTATGCAAGTCGCTTGTATAATTAAGTCACTTCGATGCTCACTGCTTTAACAGTTTTGCTATCGTTCTTCCTCCTTTGGGAGTATTCTTGGAACGGGGGTGTACAGCCGACCTGGTCAGTCGCTTCTTGCATCGGAATTCGCCTGGCTCACTAGTGCTGTGATAGCTCATTAATTGCCTGCTAACTCTTCTTGGTAAGCCCATCGCATAATATCGCAAGCAATCTGCCTATAACCCCCCCCCCCCTCCTTCTTAGGATGTGAGTGCCTTTCAATTGATTTATTGCGTTCGCTACTGACTAGTCCTTGCTTTAGATATGTGAGTCATTGCTTTACTCCTTTGTTCTCCGTCTTCTGACCATTCTTCGGTTATCAGTCCAGGAATTATCCACGGTATGTAACATATTGCTATTTATTGGTCATGACCCCTTTCATCATGTCACCCGTAGCGCTTTATATCATTCTGAAGTATTGAATGGTAAGAACGGATCATGCTTCCTCAGGCGAGTTACCTAGGCACTGCCCATTTATTCCGTCTTACATCCGTTATTCCTGCTTCAATTCAGAGTCGAGGCTTTCGTCGATGAACTTGGATTGATTGTTGGTGGTATATCCAGGAGAGGATCAGACACGTTTTCTTGGCATGGACGCCAATATACTTTTATATTATCATACATGTGCTTCCGCCTTACAGATAATCGGGACCTTGTTCATCGTTCAACCTTTATGCCACCGTAAATGACTTGGATAATCACAGTTGGTCTCATCACGCGGGGAGAAAGACTTGAATCAGCACAATTGACTGAGGAAGTTAATCCACCACATTAGATTTTGATCCCTTCCACCAGAGGCAAAGAAGTCATCTTATTCACTATCATCTTCGTCAGTGTCACCCTCGTCCTCTTCGTCCGAGCTTTCCTCGCATGAATTCTCTTCCAAAGAATTTGCGCCTGCCGAAGGGAGCTCTTTTGTGACTGGATTTTTGACAGCAGGATCCGTCGATTCGGCCCCATCGTCCGAATCT
This sequence comes from Suillus americanus, assembly GCA_016695465.1. Taxonomy (NCBI): domain Eukaryota; kingdom Fungi; phylum Basidiomycota; class Agaricomycetes; order Boletales; family Suillaceae; genus Suillus; species Suillus americanus. The sequence goes on from MU177899.1 coordinate 299,142, forward strand.
TCCTCCGAATCTTCATCACTGTCCTGTTCGTCAAACTGTTTTATCATATGGGCTCCAGTGACCCAGCATTTGTTGTAGTTGTCTTGCAGAGACGTAGGCTTAACGCCCTGGCCTTGAGACTTGGAATTTCCATGCCATGCGCGGATATCATCCTCGTCGACTATGTCGTCCTGGTACAGCGCGGCAAGAATCTGGCCAAACAGAGGCAAGCGATCCGATGAAGCGCAATATTCCTATGGTGGACAATTCAAAACCACTCCGAGTCACACTCGCGAGACACTTACTTGAAGGATCTCGACAGTTTCCACCGGATCTACCCCTCCAATCTTGTCAATTAACCCTCCCCATCGAGCAATCATACTAGCAATCTCCTGTCGTTGCGGAATGCCTCCGCCCGCCATGATTTTGATTCGGCTTACGATAGCTGCGATTACAGCCTCCCGCACTAGGCGGAGAGACACGTTGCTCGCCATACGCAGCGTCTTCAGTTCCACAGCGGCGTTATCCACAGAATGGCCTTCGGCAAACGCACGATCGAGCGACTGCTTGACTTCCTGCTGGAATTCTGATATCACTGCCGAGTCGGCCTGTGCAACCAAATTCGAAGGTGTGCTGAGCGGAAGTGAAGTGGTCGATGAAGCAGGGTTGGAGCCGTAGAAGTGCTCGTCATCATCGTCATCATCGGACTCTGACTCTGACTCTGATGAAGTGATGGAGCCAGGATCTGAGAGAACGAGATCTGATGCACTGTCGCCTGTAAAAGTACCGTACAGTTAAGCAGACGATCTGGTTTGATGAACAAGACCTACCTATTCGCATCAAACGCTGGTTATCAGGGTGTTCCAGCTCATCAATGTCCTCGTCCTCATCAACAGCGGGCAGTGGCCAAATTATCGCATTGGTGCCAGAACCAAGTTTTGCAAGAGCTTCGGGATCTTGGTCTTCAGAGAAACAATGAGTTATGGTTTGCAGTAGACGTCGACTTTACTCACTTGCTTCTACGTCCTCTAGCTCTGAGTCGACCTCATCTTCGTCGTCGCCGTCTTCACCTGCACCATCATCTTCTTCACACTCTTCTTCTGCGTCCTCAAATTCTTCATCTTCCTCATCGCTGTCCTGCCGCCGCTTAGACAATCTTGAAAATGGCGCAAGTTTCGCCTGCGGACCAACGACGACGCCATCAGCAATCAAACATCCGCGTTCAACACGAGTGCGTTCCTTGATGTGTACGCCTGATCCGATTATGCTGTGTTCAACAACACAATTTGGTCCGACGACTGCTCCATCGAAGAGATAAGAGTTGCGGACTATACTGCCCGCACCAACAACACACCGCTGGCCGAGAACAGATGCTGTAACCTGAGCATTATCAGCTATCTGCGATTTCGACCCAATCAGCGTGTTGTTTCCGATCTTGCACGTCCTAAAGCCTCCACGAGTGGGTAAAGAACAAAAAGTTGGAAAACGTCCTAACCAAAAAAGAACAAAGAAATAACCCTGGCCAAGGAATTGGTTCCCCCGAAAAGGCCAGAACAAGGGCCAACAAGGAGGGTAACAACCGGCAACAAAAGGAAAGGCCAACCTGAAAAAAAAGCCTTGCCGAATTCCAGTAAAACCGAAGAAACCGCAGAAAAAGTTGACGAAAACAAACCGAAGGAAGCAAAAACCCCGAGGGCCCCGAAAACAACAACAAAAACCCCCTTAGCCAAGGAACAAAAAAAACCTTTCAAGAAGAAGGCAAAACGAAAGAACCCCGGAAACAAAACCCCTCCGAAAACCCCCGAAGCCAAAGTGGCCTGGAAAAAGGAACGCAACCAGGCAAAAAAAAACCAATAAATAAAGTGAACGAGGCAAAACTATGTCAGACGCACCTCTACAGAACATATGTCTATCGAACAATCAATCAAGTCATTTCGGATCTCGACTTCAGGGTGTTCATTCAGAATTTCGCGTGGTATGCTTGCGTATTTCTTTGGCGGGTACCCAGTCACCGCCTCATAATGCAGGCATTTTGATGTCTCTGGATCTATGACAAACACCGCAGAGTCACCTCTCGAACTAGGGGGAAATGAGTGGAGTGATAACTTAGTCGAGGACTGACATACCGCGTCCGGTGGTTTACGCCACTCTGTTTGACTACCATCGTCATTATGGCGTCCTTGTCCGTTTTCCTCCGCTCTTTGTGTTCGCGAACAACATCACCTATGTGTATGTTGCTCACGAGGTCACCTGTGACAAGGACGAAATCTGAAGCGATGATGCCATGCGTGTAGATGTCGCGCATAGCATCACCAGGCGTGAACGTCTCTTTCGCAGTCACGATTGGGACAATCTTGAGGCCTGCGCCGGGCTTGGACCACTTCGAATTCCTGGATAGCAGTCAACCACCATGAACAGGAGAATGGCGGTTCAAAGACTCACTTGATCGCAGTCTTGACCAGTTCCGCATGTGATCTACATATTACGAAGATCTCTTGTACGCCAGCTAGAGCAAGGCTTTCAAATGTCCAGTCCAGCAATGGAGCATTGCATATCGGTAGCAGGCACTGATTGAGAATGATATTGGCATGACTTCGTCATGCAGGAACGAACTGGACTCACTCGAGGTTTATGCGTGGTTAGCGGCTTGAATCGTTTGTTAAAACTGTCTGCTAGAATAACAGCTTGCAGAACCTCTTCCTCATCTGCGATCAATTTATCCTTGCCAGTAGAGGAAGCTGTGTTTGGAGACATCTCAAGGAAAGGTTAAGAGATGCCCGATTTATTAATGGCATGATTATCATGAAAGTCGAGTCACACTTCAACTCGCCCAAAGGGTGCTTGAGCTCAAGGGGTTTCTTGATGTTCATACAACCCTCCAACATCATTACAGGATAGAACTTTAATGACATGGTTAACTGATCCGACCATAGCAAAGTAAGGGTATCAATGATCAAAATCGATATTAGGTAGTGAAAACACGGATCGGAATGTAGTCATGATGAGTAGAGTCGTAAAAAGAAAGCAAAGACCAAATCCAACGAGTATGGTAGCAGAAGAGGGTAAAAAGACATGAGGAGAGCTAATGAAGGGATCCTGATAATGACCAAAACCAAGTGCAGCGGGAAAAACTGCTCAACATACCAAAGTAATAAAGAGGAGCAGATGAATATGCGCTCGTGTCGTTCATGATATTACCAACAGCCTCGGATTAACCGCTTATGCGACAGCCGAGATCACGGGGGTGGCAACAGCTGCGGGCTCAGCGACGATGGTCTCCTCGGCGGGGGGTGCAGCAGCCTGTGCGGGAGCAGGCTCCGAACTGGCAGGGTTCTCGAGGGGAGCAACCGGGGCAGGTTCGTCGATCACGGGGGGATGCTCATCCACCTTGGCAGGGGTCGAGAGCTCCGTCTTTGGCTTCGATCTGAAAAGGTCGCCCACACGCGCAGACAGGCGGCGGCCAACCTTGGCAGCCTTGTTTTCCTTCTCCTTTTTTTCCTCCTGTAAATGTAAAATGTAAGCGTACACATCATTGTCAATCAAGCAACATACCTTCTCTTCCTTCGGGGCCTCAACCGGAGTCTCCGGGGCGGCCTCAGATGCGGGCTCTGCAGCGGGAGCCTCGACGGCGGCGGTCTCACTGAAGTTCATCAGTCGATAAAGTCGTCCAACGAGAAAATACGCACGTTTCTTTGACAGGCTCGACTGCAGGCTCCTCGGCGGCAGGAGGCTCGGCGACAGCAGGTGTCTCCTCGACCTTTGCCTCAGTGGGAGGCGCCTCCTCTTTGGCAGGCTCCTCAGCGGGGGGAGCAGCCTAAATGGCCATTAATTACAACGTCGTCGGGTTTAAATTGAAGACTAACCTCCTCCTTCAATTCTTCCTTCTTCTTCTCTTTCTTGGGACTCTTGGGAGCCTTGACCTTCTTCTCTACCTTGGTCTTGCCTTCCTTGAAAGGGGCAAGGAGCTTGGCAAGGAGGCCCGGGCTCTTGGGGCGTTCCTCCTTCTTAGCCTCCTACAATGTGTGAAGTCTAGTAAAAGAATTGTGAATCGGATACATACAGTCTTGGCTTCCTCCTTGGGGGACTCTTCAGGAGCATCTGGAGCAGCCTCTACGACGGGAGCGGCCTCCTGGAAAAAAACGCGTCAACGTAAGAAACAAAGGTAACGGATGTAAACAACCCACATCAGCCTTGACTTCCTCCTTTGGTGCTTCCTGTGTACACAAGGTTAGAGTCGGGCGGAACAAAGGGCGGTCGAAAAAAATACAGTAGCAGGAGCAGGCTCTTCAGCAACGGACACCTCAGGTGCGGGGTTAACGACAGGGGTCTCAACGACCTTGACTTCCTCAGCGGGGAGGGAAACAGCAGCGGTGGCCTCAGTAGCAGACATTATAGCAAAAAATGCGAATGTGAGCTGTCAATAAAAGCAAGTGAGTGAGAGAATCAAGGGAGAAGCCGGTAAAGGATACGAACATGAAAAGATAATAAATTGACAAGAGAGAGAAGGGCGTGCTACGCAACGCTGGGCCCAGAGGCTAGAAGAGAGGAGTAAGAGAGAGGAAGAGATATGGTCGTTGTCAAATTCGGGCTCTACTTATCCGTATTTGGCTCCGCTTTACGCGCCAAACAAAGCAGCTAACCTAATTTTCTGAACGTTCTTCCTATTGGTTTGATTACCATTTTCGGGTATGTTATTCTCTCACGACGTCTGATCAGCCATGAAAATTATTTAAACCAGTGAGCAGAATTGAGCAAGGGAAGTGACTAGTAGAGGATAGTCTGTGAATAATTATGGTCCGTGCGGTTGGGCGTAGGGTGCTCTGAATGAGACAAACCTAAAGAGGAATGTTCTCAGGTTGTACATACAAAGGAAGGTTCCAGTGGCTTACGGATCACGTCAAAGGTAGCGAAATCACGAGACTAGGATACCGATCGACTCCTGTTTGAGTACGGAACAAAAAAAAACATATTTAACGATGGGTAAGAGTCACTACGCGACAGTACTACTCTTATGTATGTGGTCATGGCGATATGTGTGCCAACTACTTTATGTGTCGTCATTGTGGAAGTTCCCTTGTAATATCGCAGCAATGATCTTCTGTACTGGCTACTCTGCTGGTGCACTAAATATTGGCCCAGTCGCCTTGGCGAACCTACGACAAGCAAAAATACAAATTCAGGGGACAAAAGTCTCATTTCTATATTGCTGCGCTATCGCTGCTGGTATTAGTCGGAAACGGCGTATAGTTTCCTATGCTTCTCCTTCTTTCTATTTATATATCGATAAGTGAGCCCGTTGTCATAATCCGAGGCACACTGGCCGGCGCTTCGTCAGTGCCAGCAAAGTATTGGAGCAGCAGTACTTGTAGGATATCGGTGAGGCTAGAATCAGATTTACATCACCCTGACCATGCGGTCTCACTACACCGTCCTTTTTCTCAGCAGCAGCCCTACTTCCCGGTTATACTATCACGTCCACTAGTACAGGTCCGAGCAGCTATTCCATTTCGGTCCTGTGCGCCTCAAGAGGGACCAACTGTCGAGTATTAACACTGACATATAGAATACCACCCAACAGAGGTCAGTGCCTGTGCTAGTATGACGACTTATATGCCAGGCTATTGATACACTGGCAAGTATAAATGTATATTCATATCCTCCTACACATCAGCAGATCTGCGTTCAGACTCCTCGATGGGTACTACTTTGTTTGCCGCTTGGATACTCCAACCTCTCAACTTGCGAACTAAGAAATCTGTATTCCTGTCGGCCTCAGGACTCGCACGTTAATTGACGCAGATGGCTGCTCGCCAGATGAGCCTCCTGCATGTACGGTACATCTGCATCCAAACACCTACTTGCAATTTCATTTCAAAAACCCAGACGTACTAGGTCTAATTGGTCCACACCCGGTTATGGTGTAGTACACCTAGAAATCGCCACTGTAATGTTCTTGGAGGTTCGTATCGATAAACAGCTGACCTATGATCCGCTGTACGTTGATGCTTTGCCTGTCACTTGTACTATCTCAAAGCTAACCACCTTCGCGTACCTAGGTCCGCCTAGCAACCTCCCGCGCCCCCTCGCAGCTGTCTCTGGACCGGCTCCGCCGAGATACACCTTTCACCAGCTAAGAGATTGGCTTGGGTTTCCTTGCAAGGTATTTCGATCATCATCTGCCACCGAAAAACTCTTATCATGCACAAAATGGTTATATTATACGTTCTGCCGCAACGGCAGACCAATGATATGTGTGTGTTTTGGGATGTGTGATAATCTTCAGATATATCCAACAAGCACCGATGACGTATATATCATGCGCCTGCTTTCACAACCTTGCCCGCTATATCTGATTGTCGTCTGCGAGGTACGCGCAGACCCTTGGCCTTCATCTGAATACGTTTCCCCTCTGTGAAGATACATGAACAAGCAATATAAAATAATAAAAATCGATAAACAGACCTTCAATGAACGCCCTGTCCTCGTCAGAATCAAATCCAACATCTTCTCGCTGTTCATCTGCATCCACTGCATTGCTCGACCCAGCTTCCTGCGTACCAGCTTTTATCTTGGCCCGTTTTTCCACCTTGAACTTTGCAACATAGAACCCATCCATGTTATGCACATGGGGGTAAAACCTCTTTGTCAGCTTCACGCTCGGGTGGAAAGTCTTTCCGCGATACTTTGTAAATCCATCCCTGCCAAAACCGAGTCCAGTATCCACCAGTTTCACGTTCGGGCGCTTTCGCAACGCATAATCGACAACAGCCTCGTTCTCATCAATAGTGACGGAACACGTAGAGTAGACCAGAAATCCTCCCGTTTTGGAGTCAGGAGAGACACTGTCGATGGCGCAGAGGATAAGCTGCTTCTGCAGGTGCGAGAGGAGGTGGAAATCACGCTCAGACTACACAAGTATGTCGGTAAATGGATCTTTGACCACAAACTGGAAACCTCACCTTGTTGACCTTCACACTCGAGTCCTTGCTGATAACACCAGTGCCGCTACATGGCGCATCCAGAAGGACTCTGTCAAACCCACCCATTACCTTGGGAAACTCCCGACCATCGTATGAACAGATGACGACGTTTTTGCACCCTAGACGGTGCACATTCGCCGTCAGACTCTTCGTCCGTGCTTTGTTCGCGTCATTGGCGAAAACAATGCCAGTATTTTGTAGGAGTGCTGCGATGTGCGTCGTCTTGCCTCCAGGGGCAGATGCCATATCAAGTACACGCTCGTTTGGTTGAGGTTTTAATGCGATGACAGGAAGGAATGACGAAGCTGCCTGAAGCATATAGTGGCCAGAGAGATACTCGGGTGTCGCACCTGTCGTGGCATTTAGTTCCGCACGGCTCGGCAGCAAAAGATCCATACAAACCTATGGGTACGCTGCTTTCGAAAACTTGGAGACCAACATTGGTCCATTTGCCTATCGGCTCGAGGTTGACACCACGGTTAATCAGGGCTTGCGCAAGGTCTCGTCTTCGTGTTTTGAGTGTGTTTGTTCGGATGGTTACTGGTCTTGATACCTCATTTGCTTCGAAGAACTCGATGGCCTGCGGAAGGGGTAACGCGGAATAAGCATGGAATTAAATAGGGAGATAAGAGCACGCACCTCAGAAACTGGAAATAGCTGGAATAACTTCTCGGCAAGAAGATCATTATACCCGTAGTAACTAGCGATGTCGGATACGAGCTGCTCGACATACTCTGACCGTAACCTGTATATGTCATTGAAAATATAGTCACAATTAGAAGCGGCTGATTGAAAGACGTACCGGCCTTGCGCGCCCAGTTTTCTGAAATTGCCCAAGACACGAACACATTCTCGCATCCTCCGCTGAACAACATGGACATCAGCAACATGGTCCTTCTCCTCTGCTCTCTCTTCAGCTGTAGGTAAGTGAAATGCCTCTGCGTCTTCTTCCTCCCCTTCCATGTCAATATCCTCATCGCTGCCCTCCAAAGCAGCATTCTGCATCTCTTCGATATCAAGCTCCGCCTCACGAGCAGCCTTCTCATCGAGGGCGCGAGAGCGAGATTCAAAGTTCTTGGCAGTAACTGGGCCGTCCTCGTTCTCGGACTCATCATCGGAGTCTTCATCTGAGGCTGTTGGAATTATTTTGGTTGGACGTTCAGCCTGTTTGGATTTCCGGCCTTTGTGTGGGAGCAGTTCGACTTCCTCATCGTCTGAGCCAAGATCCAGTTCTTCCGGGACCCCTCGTAAAAGGTCATCGCTGCAGGACAAAAAAAAATTAGCCAGGAAAATAATGGGAAATGGAACTCACTCCTCATCGATATCCAGGTCATCTAGACCGTCCGCCGCGAACCCATCGACATCTTCCAAATCGCTAGCGACTTCCCACCCATCGCTTTCACCTTCCTCCGAGAGTGGTTTGCTTTTTTCTTTGGTAGGCGCAGGCTTAACCTTTGATATCTTCTCTGAATCCTTCGTCCGCTTCTTTGAGGCTGGAAGTTTATCTGCCTTAGCTTTTTTTGTTGGACGGCTGTTGGTAGTTGGTTCAGGCTCGTGATCTACATCTGCCTTCCGTTTTCCAAGCTTTTTTGTCGAAGGGCGAGCTTCATCTGGATTGCGAAGTGGAGCTGGAGGCGGTTGCTTGTACTTTGTTCGTCGTCCTCCCATGGCAGGCTAGTTGATAATGATATGGTCGACCACGCGGGGAGATAGCAGAAAACACTAGTACAGACTGAGACAAATTACAAGCTATTTTTTCTTTTTCCCGATTTGGATAGTGCCCCCCTCTACACGTCGCTTCAACCGATGCGCAACCCTAACGCGAGTCCAGCAATGAAAGACGCCCTTGGCTGGAAATCTGCTGTTAAAAAGTCTACCACCCATCTCCACAGTGACGAAATAGTTGGTGGCCTCTTGTTACCTAACGCGTCTTTCGTATAGAGCAAATTCTCGAATCGAGCAGCCATGCGACCCCAATCAACACGGACGAGTGACATCGACCCAAGGTACTGTTAAATCGGTAAGTGTACGTCCTCGACCAATAGCACGTTACGTACTTGAAGGAGGACGAATACACCACCCAGGAAGAATGCGACCATTTTTGCACCTTTCTTGACGAACACACCCGCGCATACGCCAGCCACTGTACCAAATGTCAATTCATATAGATTGACGGCGGACTCTGGGAGTGGGGCCTTGGGAGGCAGAGTGGGTGTGGAATCTGGGTGCCTCAGGATTAACTCATGTTCAGCTGGGCACAGCAACAACAATTCGCACCAGTGCCTTTACTATCACAATGAATGATTGGCGCGGTGCACGTCGCTATGCCAAGCACGATCCCTACTATCCCTGTAGCTGTGAGAAAGCTGGGCAGGAGAAGCTGCCCTTTGCGTGCAATGCCCAGTCGATTCACTACCCATGTCTGAGGCACATGCGCACGTGCGGGAAGTAAATGTTGCCGACAAATGACAGAGCCTGAAAGTGAGCGATGGCAGAGAAACTGACTAGTGCTCAAACTCGAACGAGCAGTGATTGGGCTGAAGCCAAGTAGTGGTCGGACAAACGAGAACAACATAAGCAACACTAGAAATGGTTTGGTGTACTGAAGCGGAAGGGTTATGTACGAGCTCAAGGAGAGTCCATAAGTAGTATAGCATCAATGAGTAAGTAAGTTGACGTCATCTTCGTAAGGCAAGGCTATTACTACAGGTAGGTACGTGGTCCTTAAGCTCAAGTCCAGACAGCGCTTTTAAACACGATGTCCCGGTCATATAGGCAGACCATCAAACATCAATGCTCTCGTATATTACTGTAGGTGGAAGAAGTCCAAGATCATCATTGTTTTCGTCCAGCAGCGCTAAGCACAAGTCTCCTCCACTCGTCCAGATCGACATTAGAATTCGTAGAATCAGTGCGAAGATGTTGCATGCCGGGTCGTATTATTGGGGGATGTTGAACAGGATCTTGCACCACGTCCCGAGGAAAATCTGATAACTTGTCTTCAGAATCTTTTCTGGAGGTATCGGAAAGGTGAAGTTCGAATGTAGGTTCATTTGATCCTGTGGAGAGTCGTGGTGTGAGAAGGGCAGTCAGTGGGGGAGACAAAAAGCCATCACTGGGAGTGTCGTAATCACCTCCTGCAGCCTGATGCTCCTCATGATCGTGGACGCTGGCTGACATGGAATGTACAGAGAGGTGAGGGGGGGAGCACGACATCGACCGTGATGTAAGCAGACTGGTTCGCCGAGTATTTGCATTGGCGGGGGATATAGTTTTGGCACGAGCAGGGATAGTGCTTTGGGAATACACTGACATCGAACTTCCCGTGATCACACTCAGGGTTCGATGAGATGCCTCATTAAGTGGTACGGAAACCGTGGGGAATTCATAGGTCGATCCATGGAAGCTGCTGGCCACTGAATTACGACTGGCATCCACAGTCTCGCCGACGAAGCGGTTGGGCAAAGCGGACGACTCAAAAGAATCCGAGTAACGTGGGTATTGTCGCGGGGATGATGAGCCAGATACATTCAGACTTCTATCGGCATCGTCTGGAGCACGGATGGTTCCAGCAACGCTAGACGGAGATCCGTCAGAGTAGGCTGAAGCAGCACTTGGCGTTTCCGATTCGATGTGATCATCACCCGTTGCTTGTTGTGGCATTTGCGACGAGGACAATGACAAAGCATTGCTAGGAACCTCGTGAGCAGCAGAGATGTATGGGGGAAACGGAAGCTCCGACGCAAAGGCCTCAGGAGACATCCCCTCCTGATTTTTCAAGAGCCATCCCTGGGACGCGGACGACGCATGGGACATGCGCAGATCGTCCGTGAGCTCTGTGACCTCCGCAGCATCAGCCCGATCTTCCAAATCGTCAGCTTGAATTGGGTCGGGTTTATGATGGATAAGAGCCACGAAAGGCAGGCAGATGGCATACAGAAGTACTGTCATCATTCATCATTATGTGCAAAAGGATGGGGTAAACGAGCACCTACTCAGTGCGGAAATGACCCAAGAGCCTATAAGGACTGTCATTGTCATATTATGGCATTTTGCAGTCGAGCCTGGGTTCAGTCAGTCTACAAATCACTCACACGGTCAAGAGAACTGACCAAAAGCGCTGCAGGGAAATTTTGGGCTGAGAATCAAAAAGACTACAGCACCGGCTAGAGAAAGCGACGTAAGTTCCATTGCCGCACGCACAGCATGGTCAATACGAACCGACGTTAAGACCCAGAAGTATTATGGTTCGCGCGGCGTCCGGCCAAAATTGATATTGCACGACAATCCTGGGCACCGTAAGGATACTGCGGATAGGAGTGGAGTGGTATTACTCACATAAGATACAACAAAATCGAACCAATGAAGTCAAGAGCAATAAGACCGAAGAGAAATCCGCCTGCGACGACGGTTTCAGTATAGGTCATTGCGAAACGTGGTGATGCTCTTACGCTCGCCAGAATTGTAGCCCGACCAATTATTGGCCATGTACACGGAAATGATGATGGACCATATCAAGGAAAGAATCGAGGCAAAAGCTTCGAATGGAGTCAGTTGGAATCAGCCATATCATACATATGAAACTCACCGAGAACAATGAGACGAAATTTCCGAAATCTGCTCCACGAAGTGCTTGGGGCCATTAAAATGGGGGACTGACGTAGTCAGCGAAATCGAAGGGTGAAGAACTCGAATGTAATATAGGAAAGAACCAAAACGTGGCCACGATGAAACAAATTGGCCGCAGTCAGTACCAGACGGACACAGGGATGGGACCAGCCTTGCTTTGTTAGTCAACGGTTTACATGGCATTTTATTTAATACCGCAGCAATACTGTGTCCCTGGGAAGGGGCATGGTAAATTTAGTTGCCTACATGGCATGCAGTGCCGGCCTCGAGTTTTCAGCGCATCCTGCCAGCGGCGGTCGTGGAGACACTGCCTCGCATCAGTGCTCACTCAAATAGAAATTTCCTGAGAATAAAAGGTGTCTTTTTGAGTAAGCACTAGAAGCGAATGGCGACTGCCAGCATATCCGTACTACTTAGTACTAAGTAGGAGGGCGTAGTCCCAAGACCGCGTGTTCCTAAGAAGGTAAAAAGCGGTGTTCGCTATATAGGGACAAACTTCCGTAAGAGGCAAAGTAGAAAACGCTTAGCAGATCGAAGTCACCAGTAAGCTCCAACCATCATGTCCAGTCCAGGAGAACAACAGCCTCTCCTCGCTTTTCCCTATGATGAGGACAGTGCACCCACTGAGCGGCCCAAAGGGACTCTCAGTGTCTGGCGCGAGAACATTTCGTGCATCTTAGAGTCCCCACGCTTCCACACATTCGTTATTGCACTGGTGAGCAGCCGGTGTCACATACTTTCGCTTCCTGTTGACATGCAGTACTGCTCTAGATTGTGATTGATGCTACTTGTGTCCTTGCTGACCTAGGATACACTGTGTTGTCCGATGGATGCACCCCGTCAGATGAAGGCCCCGAGTGGCTCGAAGTCCTGGCCACTATATCTCTTGCCATAACCACGCTCTTTCTTATTGAAATACCAGTTACCCTCTGGGCTTTTGGAGTCCGTTTCTACACCCCATTCTCAGGTGTTCCACATGCAGCCTTTCATCTATTTGATATCGTGATCATCGTCACGACTTTCGTACTCGAATTTGTCCTCAAGGGACGCCAACGTGAATTGGCTGGACTGCTGATTATGCTTCGTCTGTGGCGATTGGTAAAGCTTGTCGGAGGTAATTCTAAATTAGACCCATTTTTCTCGTCTCGTCTCATGACCTTTCCAACAGGCATTGCCGTGGGAGCTGCGGAACTAGAAGAAGAAACAGCACAGGAACTCGACGAGACAAAGAGGCAGCTTGAGGGCACCACAATCGCACTTGCAAAGGCCCGTGAGGAGAACCGCAAGCTGCGTGGCCGGGTGGCCTGGTTAGAGACAGGCGGATCCGAAGGAACCGAGTTTTGAGCTGGAACGGATTTCTCGAACACACGACTTGAACTCTTTCTATCACCTATTCTTGGAACATCCAGGCCTAAGTATTCAAAATTCTGCAACTGTATTACGATGGTGGATATATTTAAAACAATCGTGGTGATACCCAAGTCCAAATGAAGTTAGATCTGAAATGCTAGGGGGATACAATTGGATATGTTGATGGGACAAGAAAGTTAAGTAACAAGATTAAAGTGCAGGGATAGTAATCAAAAACCAGGGTTAGGTCATGAGAGTTCAGTGTGAAGATCATCAACATTGGCCGCGTCCGCGGGTATCCACTCAGATAATCGCGGTCGTGGGATGGGCAGATCAGGATCTGCAATCCTCTTCGGAAAGATGGTCGGCGTCAAAGTTGAGTAGGATTGACTTTTATCCGGCTGCAAAGTCTTAGCATACTTGAAGTCATTCGGACCCGACACCTCTCTAGCACGAGCTTTTGGAGGCGGCAGGGGTACCTTTGGAGAGCTGCTGGACGGTGATACGCGCTGTGTCAAAAAAGGTTGGTCCACACCACGCCGAGTTTGAAGTTCAAGCTGCTTCGCCCACGCCGGTCGAGTAGAATCGATGGACGGACAATTGCGGGAAAACAGAATAGGCTTTGAGGGCTCGATGACACGTCCTTCGACTCTATAAAGCCTTTCCCAAGTATCCGTAATGTATTTAGAGATATTGCATGAACTGCCGCTTTCAGCCCAGGTGGATGATGAGATTTCCGACAATGGGCGCGAGGGAAAAGAGACAGGCATCGAATCGGCGAGATTGAACCAAGGAACCGCGGTCACAGGCTTTTTCCAAAGGGTAGGAAGGAAATAGACATGAGTTGCAGCCATTACGCATAGCGTGATGCAATACACAAGCACTGTCACATCATCAGTGCCAGCTATGAGCCACGATTGATGATGACATACTGATGAACGTAGCTAACCAGCTGATTGGCATAAGCAGTGCTGCAGAAGCGCAGATAGTCCACGTGGCTAAAAAAGAACAGAAGAAGTCAGCTACGCAACAAACCACCGATCAACCAGACTTACAGTGCGATTGACATAATGCTTGGGGACTAACAGTTGTGACATAAATGCTGGCAGCTTCAAATTTAAATGATTGTGGTCAGAGGCAGAGATTTGAGATGTTACAGCGAGCGATAGTTTACCTAGCTGAAGTACGCCCATCAGCACAGTCCAGCCACACTCAAATCTAACCTGGGAAGGCCTCGCTTTGGGGCATATAGCCTCCGCCGAATATGCTCTAATAGGAAAGTCAGGGAATTGTGTGGCTCAACAACACGATACCTACAGCATTGTAAGAACGAATATAAGGGCAGCGTTCACAACAAGGAATGCCGCTGCACCAGGCACTGAAACGTGTTAGTCTATGGCTATCACCGCCAACTAAGCAACATACCTGGCATCCCAGAAGAAGTAGAGGACATGATATTCCACCCCGCAAATATGATTGCTAGCAAATTGAAATAAAGGATGAGGGCTGCGTCGATGTTATCTGGCTGGATCGCATTTACTGACATCGTGAACTCACTGAAAAATATGGCTCGAATAATGATGAAGGAATTCTGCATTTCGCCGGCTTCAATGGCGCTGTTGGTCGTGAAAGAAAGAGTGACGGTAGGCAAAGTCGTGCACTATAGAACAACTGTGAAAGGTGAAAACGAAGCCGAGCGGGGATTAATGGAACTGAGTTGCACCCCTCTAGGAGCAAGTACTGTTCGGTCCACCAGAGACAAAGGGGATCGGTCGACAGAGGATCCCATTAAATATCGACCATTGTCAACGTGGCAAGCGAGGGACAAGCTTCACATTATAAAGAACAAAAAGAGTGCATGTAACAATAAGAAGTAAATTGTGCATTGTCCAAATAAGGAAATTACAGCAACGCAAGTCCCATGGATGAAGCTTTGAAGGGCATGAGAATGCCGGCTGAGAGAGGTGTCAAATGGCATCTCTAGCAGGAGGCTCAATAGCAACTTCGAAAGAAAAGGCGGGCCGAGTTATTGGTACAAGGATGTCGAGTATGAGCGCAAACCATCTCGAAGCTCCAATGTGCAACGCGATCACCGACTCGATATCATACTCTTGGACGCTGTTTAATGGAAATTGAAGATACTTTCTAACTGAGCGATGAGTGTAGACGAACCTCGACAAAATGGAACTTGAATAGTTATGTAGCCTCCGAGTGCAAAGTTGTCGCTGCTAGATTATACTGGACATTTTTGCGGTATTTCGTCGCCAAATCTGCTGCAATCTTCACAGAAGCATTGGCACGAAGTATTTCCTGCAGGTGCAATAGACTCTCGATGACACTGGGCATTTGAGTCGTGACAATACGCACCTCCACACAATGGTTCAGCTCGAGGATCATCTCGGTGCACGCTGACTGTTAGTAGCAATATGAGCATGGTCGATTAGTATCATATAAAGATAGACTCACAGCGTTCTTGAGAATACGCTCTAACAAAACTGCTTGTCGTTCGGCGTGAGGATTCTCCATGATTTACTGGCAATTTACTGGTGTGTTGATGATGGCAATCAGGACCGAAAGTGATGTACACTAAATTCAATTTCCTCTCTTGGTAGATTTTAAAAAAGACAGCTGACAAAACTCAAAGGTGTTCTATCGAGTTCTAATATCGTATATAGGTTCTTAACTCGACTTCAAAGTTTACGCTTCCGTCTTATCAATATCAATTTGTGTGGTGAACCAAATAAGGAGCAGGGTGCTGTGTCTCGTCAGCTGATGGTGGCCGCACGCGAGGACCAGAAGGCCGTCTAGTGCGGGGATGTGTCAACGAATCAAGGGGAGTATTAGAAGGGAGCTCCGACGGAATTTGAGCGCTTCGACTCGGAAACTCGAAAGCGCTGGGTGGTGGTTTTCTCTTCGTCCTAATTGGTTGCTCCATGATATTCGCTCGCGGCCAGTCGAATGGCGACGAAGATGAGGGTGGTGGAGATGGGGGCGATGCTCGCACTTCCTGCGCCGGTTTTGATGATTGGACCGACTTCGAATAGGTGATGCATGTATCAAGTCGAGAAGGTGCCGGTGGAAGATTCATCTGCGGAGGAATCAAACCACGAATTCGTTGCGAGTAAATGAGAGCGGGGGAAGGATATGATACAGAGGGGGCAGGTATCGCTTGAGGTAAGGACAAGGCGGAATCCACGGGCAAATGTTGTGGCTCATGAGGGCGATAATGTTCGATCTCGTACTCGGAGTCAAGTCCAGCACGATGCCCATAGGTCGAATTCGGAGCAAGCGAGCGAGGTTTATGGGCTACCGATGTTCCGCGTCCTTTGACAAAGCGAGGAGTTGTCGGCGAGTTTTGAGCACTAGGCAGGCATTGGCGAGTGGTCTCAATGCGGAGATAACGAACATTGTGATGCCATACGCCTGGATCGATCGATTGTGTCGTAACCGCTGTTACGACTAGAAGAGACAGATAAAGAAGCACTGTGTAGTACAGTGAGCTAATCAGCAGGGCTAGATGAAAAAGTCTGGAACATACATATAACAGTACAGATCCAGGTAAAAGCTACAAGAACATTGGTCGACGAACAGGAATGGTCATTCGCATTGGTGGCTAGATGCACAATTAGCACATTGCACGGTTAAAAGATGATGGATTCAACCTTGGGCGGAACATTGAATATGCGGTGCAATTGCGGTCACGGCGGCCGCACCACCTAAGGTAAATGTGAGACATAATTTCCCAATAAGCACGGAGAGACGCACCCAATTGCATGAGCCAGATGAGTGCTACCCATGCGCATTCGATCCACACTCGCGCAGAGAATGGATCTGTACATAGTAAGTCGGCGAAAATACTAGAGAAGATGTCAGTATCTGGGAACGATAGACACAGAACACTTGCATTGGAAAGATAAAAGCAAGGCTAAAGGCGCCCAGAAATATGAGATAGACATCGACTTGCACTGAGGATGGAGCTTAGAGTGATGTCATGACCCACATGAATCACTACGCACCAGTCTGGCTTCCTGTAGCTTGAACGAGGCTGTGATTCCATACAGCAACAGTGCATATGATGGCATTGCAGACGACGAAAAGACCTGTGGGCGAAAGATATATGACAAAACGTCCAAAGGTGAGAAAAAACAAGGCATACCGAACAGAATATAACGAGCGAAAAGCAGAGTAGACTTCATTTTCGATATTGATAGGATTTTAGGAGTACATATGAGGATTAAAGAGCCTGAGAGATTAAACTCCACGGCAGGAGGAGCAAGGGAGGGAAGTTTAGCCACAAAGATCCAGCTTTGTGCAGGAATGACTGTCTTGCGTTAACTTAGCTAGGTCCCATGGTTATGCATCCGATAGATTTACAAAGCCAGCGGCACCGCTGTTCACAAATACACTTCCCAATTGGGATGCTCAATTCTAGAACAATGTCACTCGTCTCAACTCACGCTAAACGTCGCTAAACCTGGGGCTTGTACCTTGACGGCGCGCAGCGCCAACACTTGCAGTCCTAAAACATGTCCTAAAACTCGAGCTCAGCAGGCCTAGGCCTAACCCTTATCTAAATCTTGTTATGTAGAAATGCTACCAATGTAGCAATGTATAGCAATTGAGCGAGAGGTGCATTATATTCATAAACATACATACTACATAGTACTGAATATACTCTATGGAAAGGGTTTAGGAATTAGGCCGTATGTCTCGTAAGAGTTAAGGAACATAAACCACGAGGTTTAGGAGCACTGCTGAGGTTTAGGATGTGTTTTAAGACTGCAAGTATTGGCGCTGTGCGCCGGAAGGTTTAGGTACAAGTCCCGTTTAAGACAGGTTTAGCGACGCTTAGCGTGAGTTGGGACTTGCAAACCAGACGACACTTTACAATTGAGCATCCCTATAATATCATGCATAATCTAAGAAAATGTGTTTGACTTTTATGACAGATGAGCTTTATAATACAGATGGGTGATTGAGTAATGACAAGTTAAATGAAGTCAGACAGATGGAAGTCCAGAACAAAGTTATTATACACCGATGGTGACTTCGTCAAGAGCGACAGAGAGATCCAGCCGAACATTCGACCGGCGGCCATTGGGAAGACGCGCTTCTTGATTTTTCTTCTACGAGGACAAGGGGGGTGGGCGGGAAAAGGTCAAGAAATTATCCGAGTGAGAGGGGAATATTGTCCGGCCTTGCTGGAGGTCGACCATACTAGGAATATAAGATCGGACTTCTGCAGAACAGTCCTGCTGCAGATGATCTATCATGTCAAAGATTCGCCGGGGCACTACGGATGTGTCGCGCAAAGCGTTTTCTAGTGCAGAGTAAGCAATGCGGTGCAAGGTGAAAAGTCAGAAACATACCAAGTATCGACCCAGATAAACGAGCAACGCCAATGCGAACGCCCACTATACTATCATTACTTAATCGCTCGAGAGTGTGCCATCTTGCATCATCCACTAAGATTGATAGCCCACCTGCTGAGGATGCTAAAGCCTGTTGACATGCAACAAACCTGTGGAACAATGTAAAAGGCTGAATGAAGTAGAGGATACACCTACGTCATTCGTCTTCGAAAAATTGGAGAGTTAGCTAGCGAAAGTATATCTTCGTTGATCAAGTTGAGAGTAGGTCTCCAGACATCTTGCGGCGCTATTCGACAGATCTTCAGAGAAGGACGAAGTCCTTGTTAATCAGAACCACTGTTTGTCAAGCCTTCACGCACCACAGAGATAGCAGTCTCCCTCACTGCACCAAAGTCATCTTCAAGCGCTTTTTTTAACAGTGCACGTATGTTGTCAGGTCGTTCGGGTCCGCCAGCGAGGTCAGTGATAATCTTGATGACGCCTTCACGCGCTCTCCAATTGCGCAACCAGCCTTCCTCCCATACATTGAGCAGACCGGTGATCACCTCATCCCTCGCCCTTCCTTCGCCCAAAGCCTCAACGAAGAGAGGGACAGCCTCGATTGCTTTGAATTTAATCTCGTGATCATCTTCAGATCTCATCGCATCCCACCACAGGCTCATCATATCTCGTTGAGCATTGTCTGGTCCAATAATCTTGGCTAATTCGCCCAGGCTAGCGGCTAATGTTCGCCGAATTTTAGGCGAGCGGTCCTGCGCGAGTGTGAGGTATAGTCCTCGTAGCTCTCCCCATCGCGCTCGACCAAGGGTAAATGCTACCGCAGGGAAGTTAAATGCACACGCAAGCGGACGAGCCGGGTCATCATCAACGATCAACACCGGAGCATTCGCTGTATGGAAAAAAAAAGTATTCGTTAATCATCACACATGGTCGATGAATCATCAATACGTACCGGATAGTACCTGTAACGGCGATCGCCGAGTAGGGTGTGCATAACGTTCTCGTGGTGAAGAGTTATTGTCGATGCCAAGGAACAGACGTAGAAGTTCATCGGGTGGTCCGCGATCATCGTCATGGAAGGTGTATACAACTTCCCCTAGAGCCTCCAGGACCCCTGTGCGGACTGGAGCAGATTCGTCTCGCGACAGAGGTATGATAGTAGAGACAGCGATCAATCGGCGCAAGCCTGACGGCAAACGCGACAAAAGCGCAGGCAAGGCAAAAAGGGAGGAGTGCCTCACATGCCATGCAGGATCGGCACGTAGAGATTTAAACAACGGAAGCTACGAGGACAAGTGATAAGAACATGGTAAGCTTGAGTGCAGCGTACTCACGAGCGAGCCAATGATAAGCTCATGTGGAACGACTTTTGCAAGAGCACCCAGTGCAAATGATGCCTCTCTTCTGACCCAGTGGATAGGATCTCTTCCGACTCGTTCAACTTCTCTCACGAAAGCACGTTGAGTATCGACCCTTGGTGTGCCTGCATGAAAAGAATTGTCAACAAAGTCATATGATGAAGTTGGTATCATACATACCCCCAGCAACTACGGCAGCAATGAGACTCATGCTTGATAGTCGTCCAACCGCGGCTTGTTCACCGGGATCCATGTCTTGTTCGTCTTCCTGCACGTCCATCTCAGTATCCGAATTTGCAGATCCAGCGTGAGTCGTAGTAGGTATCGAGTCGCACTCCCAGGGTCCCTCAGTAGTCTGCATTGGACTGTGTTGACCAGTATCCTCCAGCTGAAGAGATAATACAGCCATGGGTGATGTGTCTACTCCAATGCCTCCGGCTTCAGGATAGGGCGGGGGTACACCAGCTGGTGGACTAGGAAGGTTAGAAACGGGCGGTGGAATCGATGACGTCGCAGAGGTGCGCGTTGCTGACGTTTGCGTGTTTGGAAAATACGGATTGACGGGACTGTTGCTTGGTAAAGGATCTGGCTGAGGAACCTCTAACGCGGGTGTATACCACACTTCATCTGGATCTGTTTCATCTTCGCCTGGTTCAAGGCGACCCATACCTATCACAAGTTGCTGTATGACCTCTTCTTCGAACAGCATCCTCTCGTGTCTTCCGAAGGATCCGTAAGATAGGCCATCAGCGTGGTGGTCTCCCAGATCATCAGCCTTATGTATTCTTGCCAGTAATTCAACAATGGCAGATCTCGCGGAGCCGCTGACAACCCCATTTGAGCTCAGGAGGAGCGTTGCTAGAATAGGAGTGAACGCTTGGACTGAGATTAATGTGACCTGATCGTCAGATTGAGGCTGAGAATAATCGGCATTAGACGGGTCACTCGGCTCTTCAACCAAGTGACAATGCTACATATGCGATGAAATTCAATGTCACAGGGTCAAATTTGATAATGAGGTAAACCAACCGTGAAAAACCACCACATGATGGAAACAAGCTCCGCTGATAGAGCCTCTTTCACTGCCTCGTCTAGAAATATCATTAAAGCCGGAGAACCCCGGAACTGCGCGACGAACACACCTTCATCAACAGACAAACTCGGGAGCAGCGGTAGGACATACTCGACAGCTTCTATAGGCGATACCTGCGCTAGGAATGCTGGTAGAGCATGTGAAATAAATACCCTGTGCGCGATACTTGGTTCTTAGCAGTGTTTAAGCGCTACTACTACCCAAAGCCTACCTGTGATGCGCTGATCTACTACGAGAAAAAAGGTATATCTTTTCAAGGGTACTTAAACCCTCGTCATCGAGGGTGAAATCTAGTGCAAAGTCAGGCGATGAAAGGGCCTCAGGTGTTGGTATTGTTTCGATTTCAACAGACGCTATTGATGGGATATTGATGGGTGGTGGTGATGGCGGTGTGGAGCTACCAAAGATGGGAACAGGCGGAGGATCTGGTGGTGGATCTTCGCCTTGCGGGGAGGTGACAGGTGTGGAAGGAGCGGTATGGAAGGAAAGCGTGGGCGATAGCGGAGGCGAATCAAGAGGATTCTCACCCGGAGAAGGGGAAATAATAAGTGGTAGTGCGAAGGCGCCCAGCACCTGTGGATAAGTCAGATGTATACGAGAAGGAGGAGTGGTTGTCCTTGCAGGAGCCGAAGGACGTTGATGAGCCTCGGAAACGGATGTCACTGGTACAGGATCCTCTGAGGCAGGGTTGCTATGTTGAATATCGACAAGAGACACTACATTACCCATGTTGGCGTAAGGTACATCGAGGAAATAGAAAAATGATGGGGACAGACTTTGGAAGAGGCCTTTCTATAAGACCCCTTGAGGAAGGACCGCGGGGAATGAAGTGAGGGGGACACGAGGACAACGGGCTGCCCAGTAAAAGAGCGAATTAAGAAATGACGCAAGGCCACAATGCAGCAAGTCAATCTTGGTTAGTTTAGTACACAAGTTCATTACAGAATAATACAGACGCATTACTGAAGAACTGCCTGCAGAAGAGAGTTTGCACCGTGGTGAATAGCTAAATTCACGGTGAAATTTTGCAGCAGCAGCAGCAGCAGCAGTAGTCCGGATGATTGAAGCGCTAGTAGCCAAGCTCAGGCTCTTAGCTGCGGGTGAAAGGACAATGAAAGATATAGAGAGAACCCGAAAAAGAACAAGAAGGGACCGGAACGGAAGACTGAGGGAGGACGAGATTGCACAAGTAGAATTGACACCGCGGAAAATGGGATCAAGTTTAGGCAAGTCCGGAGAATCGGAATAGCAAACCTGTAAATTTCCTTGTGATGTCATCGGCTGTATTAGTCCACAAGGCACACTTTGACGTCACTCTAGGCGTGTTCCCCCGTATTCGATTCCCTTCCTTTCTCACGCTCCCCGAATACCGATGATAATCCACATGCATACACATCCCCCATTTCATTACTAGCGTCCTAGTCATCAAAATCCATATTATTCTCTAGTAGCCCATTAGCCCGGTCCTCGAGTCCAACACATGTCGTCGCGTCATACGTAACCCATCCAAATCACACAAACGTGTAAATTTAGTTGATAATATCAGTCTGACTGCCAGATCAAAAGCGCAAACTCACCTGAGCATGCATTTCTCATACACCCCCGCGCAAGCCATGTGCCCATAAGGAATTTGACTTGCCAGGCGTGAAGTGGCTTGCCACGTCAAAACAAACGACTAACTCCTTTGTAGGTCCTAGGTCTGACGTGTAGTGCACTCGCGTACTCTGGCGAAGCTCCATCGTTACTCAATTGGTTATGCCGTACTAGTTTGATAACCCACTGACCTGACACACGAACATGGGCATAGGAGTCCTTCTCCACGATGTACCGCCCA
Organism: Suillus americanus; assembly: GCA_016695465.1. NCBI lineage: Eukaryota > Fungi > Basidiomycota > Agaricomycetes > Boletales > Suillaceae > Suillus > Suillus americanus. Next base: position 321,737 of record MU177899.1, read on the forward strand.
CGCGTCGTCGTCGAGGTCGCCGCTTGCATGAGTCACGATTGAGGTCAACTTGGGCACAAGCATGTAGGAAGAACACCGAGCGCAGTGCTGCCCTTCGTAGGGCATCAAATTGCACGGCCATGGTGGCCGGGTAATAGTAAGGGGTGACCCAGAGGTCGGGTACGACACTCTTAAAAATGGTCTGTTAGTCAGCTATGAACTTTCACTGCGACCACTTTCATTAAACATGCTTGTGGCTATCCAAACAATAAAAAGTGCTCAGGAACAAGCGTCATACGCACCAGATCCGGAGATGGTCTGTACGCTAACGGCGCGCCCTTTTACAATACCAGCGTCATCTGAGATCATTCATGAATGAGCTGCGCCAGGCCTTGCCCCGGCGGTCAAGTCCCCGATAAACCCGCGATAAGAGATATTTATGATCAAGGTTAGGGTAAGATCATTTATAAATCTGAGCGGCGTAGGCGCGGTGATTGAGTTCAGAGTATGGCAGAGGTAAAGAGACGCACCCTTGATGACAGGGAGGACTGAGGCTTGCTGTTGTCACACATATCCATATTAGACGCCACACTCAGTCTGACAATCGGTCAGCGAACAGGATCAACTTGTCGCAGCTGATATGCACCTGTCGGATGGAGCGAGGAATTGTCCTGTAATAGTTGGTTCTGGAGCATGAAAGGGTTTGAATGCCGTGCGCAGTAACGCAATCGTGACGGGTGCCACTTGCCTGCTGATATACTCCTGTGTACCATGTTGGTTAGCCGAGAACCTTGGCGATGCTGCGACCTGCCCTCACTGAGGCCACAGTGAGTTTGAATGGGTAGGGCAACACCTAGCAACATGCACGAACATCACGCAATCGATAGACTGCTAAATCAGGTTGTGGTAACCAAAATATTGTCTTAGATCTAGATCACATCTTGACATGTCGCTAGATTCATGATACGGATGGGCCAAAGCTTAAAGGGCTGATAGTGTTTTGAGTTCTACTTTTCGAATGGGGTCAGAGACGTGCCAGCGGAAGGCCACTGAACTTATCGTTATCGATGCCGCTACAGGGCAGCTACTCTCCGAGTGCACGAACCGCCAGCACAAGTCCTTTGAATCGACCATTCCGTTGTTTGCTGGCGTTGCTGTGATCGTCCATCCGGATTCCGGACATGTGAAAAAGGTGGATAATGATTCAGCGGCTCTTCATGACGATGATCAGAAACCGGATAAATACATATGTAAAGAAAGATAAATCCAAAAGATACCTAGACAAAGAAGTCCAACATAAACCCCGCCCAGCCGAGTGATGCAAACATACATCTCTCGTCGTCAAAGTATACGTGTGTGTGAAAATTCTATTACAAACCAATTTACAAGCAGTACAGCCCACAACAGATCGAGCGTCCTATAGCTGGCGGAGAGGTGACCGAGGTATCACTAAGTGTCACGGTGTGAGAAGGGATGGACGGATGGGACGCAATAGATGGAAGACCAAGTAATATAAAATAGAGGGATGTGGGACATGCTAATAATGCAGAGGCCAGCAAAAGAAAAATGTTAATGAGGAACGACATAATATCGGCACGTAGAGGGGGGCACCATCATGCAGTAGCCATCTTGGAAGCCACAGTGCGTTCGCTCTCTAGCTTTGCCTTGTTGCGCTCGAAGGCTTGCTGCCGGCAATCCTCCAGGTTGTTGCAATTGTGGTGTTCAGGCAAGCGATGCTGAAAGGGTTGCGATAAGTGAATTGCACACGACGTAATGGGCAATCTACTAACCGCGCCACAGAAGTCTGCCCTGCAATGTGGGCACTGGCCAACTATGCGAAGAGCTGCAGAATTGCAAGGAGTCTCAGACTGGAATTGACAACGCTTCTTAGCAGGCATGGTGGCAAGTGAGTAAAACCTGTAAATGATCAACTATGAGCTCGAGATCAGATCAACAAAAGGGGGACATACTGTGAAGAGTGGAGGGAAGGATGCTCGAATACGCAACGATGGTAGTGGCAGGAGGGGAAGGGGAGGTGGAGGTGTGTGTCGATCTTATAAGGCGCACAGCTTGGACGACGCGTCAGCCATGTAACTGCTAAGCCTCCCAAAATAGCCGCCAGCACGTGGCATGGAGGGGCAAAAGGTATACTGCGGGAGTCCGAATCGGCGACTTTACTCTAGCGACCCGGGTCATAACAAAAAAAACAAAAGGAGCTTGCACCGCGGTGGTAGCAAGAGAGTGAAGGAACTACATCAGACGGTTTCAACAAACCGTGGCAAGCCGTAGTTAGTAACTAGAACACTCGAAAATCACGGGCTTCAAGCAAGCGAGCTCAAACTGCCAAATCGAAAACATTTGCTCCTTGGAGGCACGGCACTCTACCTACATATATGTACGTTATGGCTGACGGGTACCAGTCGCCACTGATTTTTATCGTCATCGAACAACTGACTGACAAGCACAGTCACTGATGATGAAGTGTCCATTCCTTGGAGATTGAGCGCTGTTCAGTATTCCCTATGTCTCGGAGTTCAGCGTTCCCACCCAATTGCCATCACATGCCGCACTGGATGCGGGGTGATACTACTGGTAATAGCCGATGTCAAGAACATATTAACGCAGTAGACACCCCTTCGAATCAAACGCTAATCCTGCGCTCATAGTCGATACTAGCATTTCGACTTAAGCTCGTTGCAATGGACGGAATATGTTCACATGAAACAACCACCAAGAATCAATCGAATTCGGCCGTCACTGACGTGGATGGGATTTGGCCACAGGCCGAACAGCGACTTTGTGAAATTTAATCGAGCTGAGGCCGCCGTAGAGCCCGTGATACCGTCAGGAAATGGCATGACACATGGTACTGCATATTGTGTGTCAAATAGATCTAGTGGCCGCCTCGGGGATGACTCCAGTTGTTTAGACTTCAGACTGAGGGGAATCTAAATCTGTCTCCCAAAGTTCGAAGTGGTCGGCAGTTTGGACTAGCAAAAAGTGATTCGGATACCGGGAGTCGAACCCGGGGCCGCTGTGTGAAAGACAGCAATGTTAACCGTTACACCATATCCGATGTGTCATGAGCTGTCGACATTGCACCCAAGAGCTGGTTTACGACGTAAATGGATTCAAGAGGAACATCTTTCATCTGATTGACTAGGGAAGACTTATACCTTCTCTCTGTCGATACACGATGACCGATCAACCCACAAAACAAAAACTATGGGGCGGGAGGTTTACAGGCAAAACGGATCCTCTGTACGCATATGACTCGCGATGAATCGCTGATATTCTGATGGTCTCGAAGGATGCATGCGTTTAATCAGTCCCTCAAATATGATCAAAGGATGCATGCTGCCGATATTCGTGGGTCCATTGCGTATGCAAAAGCTCTCCGACGCGTTGGTCTTCTTACGGAAGAAGAAGAAGTCAAAATGACCCAAGGTTTAGATGCTGTCGGTCGAGAATGGGCAACTGGTCAAGTACATACCTCGTTCATGAGGCACTTAATCCGACGTTTCATTTGATAACCTTGCATCACAGTTCCAACCTGCCGCTGATGATGAGGATATTCACACTGCAAACGAACGCAGACTCAGCGAGCTGATTGGTTCACTCGGCGGAAAACTTCATACTGGACGGTCTCGCAATGATCAAGTGGCAACTGACATGCGCCTTTGGCTTCTCGGTGAAGTGGATGACATAGAATCCAGTCTCAAAGGTCTCGTGCGCATCATGGTAGAGCGTGCAGACAAGGAGAGAGATATTCTCCTCCCTGGATATACCCATCTCCAAGTAGGTGCATGCTTCTCATACAAGGGGACCGCTCACGGTGAGACAGCGAGGACAACCCATTCGGTGGTCACACTTCTTGTTGTCGCACGCTTTTTCGTTCCGCAACGATCTTGAACGACTTCAACAACTCATCCCCCGTATTTCCGTTCTGCCGTTGGGAAGCGGTGCCCTAGCTGGCAATCCATTTTCGATCGATCGTGAATTTCTTGCCAAAGAACTGGGGTTCACTTCACTTGCCGAAAACAGCATGTGGGGGGTCGGTGATCGCGACTTCATTGTCGAATTTTTGATGTGGTCAAGCCTTACCATGACTCACATGAGCCGTCTGGCTGAGGATTTGATCATATATTCCACTGCCGAGTTTGGATTTGTCACTCTCAGCGATGCATACAGGTATGGTTTTGTATGGACGACAGTCTGAGGCGTAATCATACCTTGCCTTTAGCACTGGCTCAAGCATGATGCCCCAGAAGAAGAACCCGGACTCTCTTGAATTATTACGAGGAAAATCTGGGCGCATCTTTGGCGATGTACGTCATGTGGTATTGTGGTACGATTAATCTTCACGAGCGCAATCCCTTTCCTAGATGGCAGGATTTATGATGACGCTGAAGGGTTTACCGTCGACATACAATAAAGATCTTCAGGAAGACAAAGAACCACTATTCGACACTGTCGACAACATCTCTGCATCCCTCAAGATCGCAGAGGGTGTCATAGCGACTATGGAGGTCTGTCTGATTTCATTGTGCTTCTATGGCACTCAATGACGTGGTGGTCAAATAGGTTCATGGCGAAAAAATGCAACAAGCACTGACTATGGACGTCCTCGCTACTGATCTTGCTGATTATCTCGTCCGGAAAGGGGTTTGTATCCTTGTCGGCTCACAGTTATTACTTATTGACGACTGAGTAGGTACCCTTCCGTGAGACGCATCACGTCTCCGGCCGTGCCGTTGCTTTGGCCGAGGCTAGAAAATGCCAGTTGAATGGATTGTCTGTCGAGGACTACAAGGGTCTACACGAAAAGTTCTCTGACGATGTGGTCGAAGTCTTCGACTTCGAAGCCAGCGTTGAGAGAAGGACATCCATTGGTGGACCAAGCCGCAAGACGTTGGACAGGCAGATCGCGGTCTTGCGAGCAGCGCTTGACCAAAAATAATACTTGATACTACTATGAAATCTGCTTGGTTACCGACGCCAATCGCTGTGACTTCAATAAATAAATCATGTACATGAGAACCCTTACAACTCATAGCCCTGAAACGACAACCTGTGTCTGGAAGAGCGCCGATGATCACTAGCATAACCCTAGTAAGTACTATAATTAAGCGGCCTTTTGACATGCAATTACACCCGGCATAATGCTGTGATTTGTGGCTGTACTCGCCAAGTAGTACTCGCTTCGTTCAACTCATTCTTTATACTGTCATCCAATATCGGGACACCGCAGTTTAACGTGTTCATCTACGCAATTATATATATTATAAGCAACTCGACATTCACCTCATCTTTATTTTTCCAAAACACGTCTACCTTCTTTCAACACCTTGACGACACAACATGGATAGGTTGGCGGCAATGAGAGTGCGTTTCTCCTTTTTTTTTCACATCAAGAGTGCGTAGTTGATGTATTCTGCACTTCAGGCCCAGCAACAGGGCGGGTGAGTTTGCCTGTCATTCAAATTCATACAGGTTCTTCTGACTTTACGGGATTGCAGTAATTCTGGTTACCAAAGACAAAATCCATATGCCAGGCAAGACGACCATGCGTACGAAATGGCTGACGTGCGGGATAGCTCAGCCAACCTGACTTCAGGAGGTGACAGTATGTCGGATTTTTATGCGGAGGTGGGCGCTTCTGGTCGTGGTCACATCCCCAACTAATGTGTTGCAATTAGATTTCATCCATTCAAGACACTATCAAGACTTTCAACGCCAACGTTTCTCGCATTGACGAGTTGCACTCTCGTTCACTGAACAACACGGATGATGCTGCTGCGGAGCGCAATGCTTCTCAGTTACAAGAGCTTGTAGAGGATACCAGTGCCCTGAGTACAACACTCAAGCGCCGTGTTAAGGACTTGGAGAGGCAGGGAGGCAGCGGGCGTGACGGCCAGATCCGCAAACAACAAGTGTGCCGCTTTTTACAGTAGCAGAGGAGTGACTAAATTGTCTCCTAGACTGCTCTCGTCAAGTCCAAGTTTGTTGACGCCATCCAATCCTATCAGACTGTTGAGCAACAGTATCGCCAAAAGTACAAGCAGCGAATGGAGAGACAGTTCAAGATTGGTAGGATGGATGTGTTATTCTTTGTCCGTCACTTATGGTTAACAATCCCTAGTTAAACCGGATGCCACGCCTGAAGAAGTTCGGGCCGTCGTGAACGATGAGAATGGGGGGCAAATATTTAGCCAAGCTGTAGGCGTCCTTATTTATTCCTTCAGACAGAATCTCATCCACATGATGTGCTAGTTGATGAACTCCAGCCGATACGGCGAATCAAGAGCAGCATACCGGGAAGTACAGGAGCGACACCAGGATATCAAACGTATCGAACAAACCATTGCAGAACTTGCTCAGCTTTTTAACGATGTGCGTCCTGGCATTCTTAGCCAAGTTGGCTGCTAATCTCTCAAAATTTTCAGATGAGTATGATGGTAGAACAACAAGACGAAACTATCAACACGATTCAAACAACAGCAGAAATCGTCGAAAAAGACATGGAAACTGGGTAAATGTTTTCCTTGGAATAGTTGTACAGTTTCTAAACATTTCTGCAGCCTCCAGCACACGGGAAAAGCTGTCACCTCTGCTCGCTCAGCCCGAAAAAAGCGGTGGATCTGCTTCTTCCTTTCACTTCTCATCATCGCAATCATTGTCATTATCGTTGTCATCGTCGTCAAGAACAATACTAGTAGTAACAAGTAAAGCGTCTGTTTGTGACGTCATCTCATTTGCGCCTGCCATCTCATGCTTATTCCACCACCTTACTTAATAACCTGTCACCTAACTGGTTGTTCACGCTCTTTACCATCTATCTTCTCTATCAGTCAACTGGACATTTGGTTTCTATTATGATAATTTGCACATTGACATTGGTATCAAGACATTTTGAAAAACAGACCATGAAATCTAGATCTAAGCGCAGCCTCAGTACCAAGGGCCGTACTGTGAATGCGATCCGCCAAGGTTCACGCACGCTATTTCGACAGGGATCTGTTCTTCTCAGGAAGGGCCAGCCATCAATGCATCAAGTCTGGTGATATGCTAGGGCAGTGGCTCCGAAACAACAAATTAGGGTCCTTGTACTTACAAGATTGTGAAGGGTTGTAGAATTGTACAAACAGTAGTGCTTGATTCTATTACCCTTTACAATCCATACAACCAGATACAATGTTTTGACTATTTGCGCTGAAAAGCTTAGAATGTAAAAATACTACGCAGACCTGCATAATGTATATTGCCAATACATGCACCAATGTGAACTACACTTGGTCTCTCCAACTGCGCCAGAGGTATCCAGTGACACCGCACGCAGCGATGGCAATCACAGTATACAATGAAAAGGTCGTACTCCAGCACTCGACGCCTTTACAGACCACGCCGTCACTTGAATGGCTGGCGGCATTGAAGGCATAGAAGTATGAGAATGCAGGAGTACCGAGGAAAGGAGCGTAGGTTAGAATGCCGAAGTTACGTCCGAGGTTTTCTATACCCCACGCAGACGACACTAGACTCGGTCTATAGAACAAGCCAAACAACGTCAATCGGAACATACTGGAAAAAGGGACTAACGGAACGTACAAAATTGTGAAAACTGAACCGTAAGCGATCCCAACGCCAATACTAATAACCTGATGAGAGTGCTGATCAAGTTCAAGATGCTGTCACTGACCTAAGAGCCCATAAGTCCACTTGTGACCTTACGCCGAGTACCATCCACAGATAGGTCAATACAAGCACTAGTATCGAGAAGAAGAGAAATGCCACACGGCTGACATGGCGCCTGCGGGGGATATTTTGGGCACCAGATGCAGTGGCTGTGGGAGACACGAAGTCTGCCAAAGGTCCGATAACCAGACGAGAGAGCGTGTTGGTAACAGAGAGAAAGCGGACTTGCGTTGCAGTTGCCACATCAGAAGATGGAGCTACGGTTGTGCCTGAAGCTTGTGATGCAAGAGAAAGGACTATTGTGCCAATGTTGGATATCACCATTTCGCTCTTGTCAAGTTAGAATATCAGATTAATCCAGTGATGTGAGAGCACTCACAGAACCTAATATCACGAACAAGACGAACACCAGAGCCCAGAAACAACGGTCTTTGGCAAGGTCAAATACCGAACTACCCTTGATGGGGGAAGCAACGACGATGCCAGTCTCGACTTCAGCAGTATGGTTGCGCTTTCCATGGAGAAGAGCTGTTTGCTCGTCGATTTGGACCGACCCTTCTGGATCCTCCAAGACAACACTTGGAGGATCTTCGGGGAGAGGTATGATATGGAGAGTGAAGGCACCAAATAAATGAACGGCACCGCAAAAAAGGGCGAGGAACTGTAAGAAGCGGGTGACATCAAGGCCTTCGTCGGGATGGGAGAAAAACCTCGAAGCCAATATTGATATGAACATCGGCGATAAGCCGAACAAGGTAATGCTGGTTCCAGATGCTATGCCGATGAAATCCGGGAAGTTCTTACAGGCGGCAAATAAGGAAGAAAAATATCTAGAGAACAATGAGTGTCAAAAACCCCGAGGTAGGGAGCAACCCACGAGAAGGCAGCTCCAAGTCCCGCGATAAATAAGTAGATAGTAAGATGATGGAATGTAGATGCTGAAGGTACAATAATATCATCTGGTGTGTTAGCAATTTCCTTCGCAAATAATCCAAAGCCTGCAAAGAACAGGCAACTGGCGATGATGGAACAGGCCCAAGGACCGTATTTGTCGACAACCTTGCCTATCATGGCTGCAAATGGATATTGGCCCATCATCCCGCTGGGAAGCCAATCAGCCATCATTTTTGTTGCTGGAAGATGCTTACGCCAAGGCTATGGTCGTCAGTTGAGGTTGAGTCAACTTCAAGTGATCGACCAAAGCAGGTGACATGAGGGGAAAGGTGAAAACACTTCCACCACAAAGCCTACATTGAATTAATAACATAAATCAGCTCTGAGGTTGGACACGCGAGGATATGACAGACGCATTGGCAGCAATGGACACGCAAGCGAGGGCGAGCCGAGCTCGACGCAAATGAGTGCGTTGAGACTGGAACTGTACAGAAAGAGCCTGAAGCATGTTATAGAATGTACTGGACGGTGTTCCGTTGCATGAAATAGGCTGTTTGAATGAGAGTTCGGAGGACAAACTTAATGAATGGGGTGTCAGTAATAGTGCTGCAATTGCCCAGAGGCTGCAGTCACGGTTGACTCGGGAAATCCCATGCTGCACGGGAGTGACTTGGTCTTCTGACGGGTGTATATCAGTCTTCATGCGAGTTTTTAATCTTGGTTTCATCCATGGCATGATCATGAACCTAGCTAGGAGCTATATGGATCTCAAGTACTAGTTCTAAGTTATTTGTCTGAAGTACTCGACTAACCGTTATTTACATATGCCTTGTGCAAATAGGGAACAACATGCATGATGTAACGAACAAAAGAATCAAAATTGTTGAATGAACTTCCTTGCGTCCACAAGCTTCGAAAGTCCCACAACAGCTTTTTGTTCAGTCTTTCTTATATTCTGCGATGCGTGTAGGTAATCCCCTGTTCCCGTGCTTTCCATCGTTCCTTCCTCGAGCCACCTCTGGAGGTGTTCTCGTCTGTACTTGACATTAAGATTCTCTCTACTGTCTCATATCCTGCATTATTTCATCAAACGGACGGACGGCTACAACAACAATCATTGTATAGATTTATCATGGAATCTTTCCCTGTATTTTTCAAGGTTCGAGCTGTGACTTTCAGTGCGTGTTGCCTCAACCGATCACTCCATAAATATCTGATCACCAGTTTGATTAGGCTGCATCATTCTTATTAGCTTTCTGTGGACTGTACTTCTTTCAGTTCAAATTTACTCCCGCTGGGACATATCTGACCGCTGCAGTCGTGAGCTGTCCAATCACACTTATCGCGCTGAATGTCTGCTGAGATGAGGCCTACGTTAATCAGGCTCGTTAACCGCTGTCTTCCTCTTGATCAATGCAACAACGATCCTAATTTTACCTTTCCTGTGGGTCATTTTGACATTTGCCACACTGGTGTGCTTGACAGGTACTGCATTGCAGATTACTACTTAAGTTCCGAGTGTGGTTGGATGCCGCTCGAATATTATTACTTGCAATAGGACAAATAGGTGAGGCACCTGTAAGCGGTTATGTGACACCCCTTTATAGTCTGTTTCCAGGATCTGCTGTCGCTTTCACTTACTGGAATCCCAAAATACAATGCCCAGATCAAAGTGCGTGTGATACAGATGCCTCCAATTCTATGTACCGTTCTAATTTGACTTTAGCAGCCGACCAGCAGGGTGTCTGCGAGTTGATCAACTTCTACATGCTCATGGGCTGTTGGATAGTTCCTGCCATACGTCAGTTGCAAGCTAAATTTTTATGAACAACCGCTTACAGCTTGAGCAGTTATTCTATATGCTAGCTACTTTGCTGCCATGGTTTACCGCCAGTCGAGGATACCCGTGGTGGTTGAGTCGCGCGAAAAAGCCTTTACGGGTACAGGGTCACCTCTCGTGGTAGACCCAGAAATGGCGATCGATTCGCCTCATCTTCCTGTTCTCGACATTCGGGCTTCAATGTCACCACTTCGCACTTTGTCATCTGAGTTCTCACGTCCGGAGGTAAATATTGCATCTCCACTCACGATCACTGCCATGCCACGTCGTACCTCTCGTGACCCGCATTCGGTTGTCTTGCAACCAGGAGCACTCGATAAACGGAATTCGCAGTCTCCTCAGCGACATGTGTCTCTTGCGCCGTCATTCGCTGATTCTATACAGAATGAAAGTAATGCTGGCAAGTCAGGGCGATTGTCAAAACCCCTACCACCCTGGTGTATGTAACTATCATGATAGTCCACTTAGATTCAACGTACTACTAGTAATCAATCAATATGTAATACGGCAAAGCCCTATCAACCTAGATCTATTTAAAGATCCAACTGGCAGTCAAAGTGCGATTGACTAAATATTGTCACCGACGTTTTAAACGGAGAGTACCAGGCGCTGCACTAGGCCACACTCAAACTTTCATGACTACAGACCCATAGCTTCACTCGATCATACGCTTTTGAGTGACTGACGACAAACATGACGAACTGGGACCCAACTGCAACTAAAGTATGCGTCGTCTTTGTCCTTACCTCACATCCGCAATAAGTTTATATTCCCTGCAGGTCTTACTGCGGTCGACATCGCAGCGTCTTGGTCAGATTCAAGAGAGAATAGACTCTCAAGGACAGATCACCCGACGAGACATTGCAACGCTATTGCAACAGAACAATACTGCTCTTGCACGGGCCAAAGCACAGAATCTCATACAAGATGATGCGAAGGGCGACTTGTTGGAAGTGGTGGAAATGCACGTCAGCATGATCATCGAGCATCTTGGCGAGTTGGACGAAGGGTGTGTTTCCAAGCCTTTCATAAAATGGGGCTACAGCTGATCGCAGCGACCGTGCATTAGGCGTTCACCAAGCCCCGTCCTTACAGAGGCTGCAGCCTCCATCATAGCTACAGCTCCCAGTGTCAGTATTAAGGGTGAGCGTGAAACAAGGTTGTCTCGTGTAATCGATCCCACTCACGGAATCAAACAGAACTCAATGTCGTTCGGGATATATTAACTCAGCGCATGCATCATCATTTTTCTAGTTCACCCAATATCCTTGAAAAACACGTCCCTTTGCGTGCAAGTGTCTCTTTGGTTACTGTACCTGTTTACTGACACCTTATTAGGTCATGCAATTACTACACTCCCCAACCCCCTCTGCGTCCAAGATGAATGACTGCCTGACAAATGTATCGAAGGTGTATCATGTAAACTGGGCCGCAGAACCTCCCCGGCAGGATATGTGCGTATTTCCTAGTTATTTGTGAGGCGAGCTCAACGTCCGAGTTAGCTTGGATATGATTTCTGAAATTTTGGATCCACAAGGTTCACCCATTGTTGACCTACCTCGTCTGCGGAGGCTATGTGCGCAAGGTAAGAAGCTACAAATCGTCATGGAGTAATATCCAATGCGAAACGCCAGGGTTACCCGATGAACCTCCATGGCTTAGGCCTAGGATATGGAAGTACGTGAAAGTCGGTGTGACTAACCACTGACTTACCTATCTTGCAATGTAGGCTTTTACTGGGAACAGTTCCGGTCTTGAAGTCAACATGGCAAAAAGAAAATCGGAAACAACGAGACAGCTACTACGTACGTGCCGCTCATGTCTCGGAACGCACACTGATACATCGACTAGGATCTCGTTCGCCGTTTGTTATCACCACTTTATGACCTGCCAGCGCCCACGAAGCCGCTGAGCAACATAGATACGACGCTAATGAAAATATCCGAATCTCTATTTCGTCTTCCCCCTGGACTTTTCGACACGCTTGATAGTGGCCCAAACTGTCCAATTATGTCACCATTGGATGAAAATACTGATGAGACTGAAAGGATTGGGTGCGCTCATCTTCTTGACGCACGACTACAGGTCCTCCACGGACAAATTTCCGCATCGAAACCCGCAGGTATTCCCGAAATTCGCCTAGAGCCTGACGACGGCACACTCGAGCTATCACAATTGCCGAGCTCAGATTCCATTGCATCCCGTAGACCAGGGGCACCCACCACATTATTACATGCTGGACCGTTCGGTGGTTCCAGCGCGCATCCACAGCACATCTCAGCCCTCCTCCGTCTGCTATATCTGCATTCATGTATAAATCCAGCAAACCAATCTCCAGACATTCCTTCCTTACTTGTGCCGTTGTACGCTGTTCTGATCAAGGAGGTGGAACCGGAAGATTTAGCCCACGCTGAAGCAGATACATTCTGGTTATTCGAAGCTCTCGTCGGGGAATTTTCTGACCTGGCAGATCAGGAGGGTGGTAAAGTTTGGATGAAGAAGTTCAGCGATCGATTGGCACAGGCCGACGGAGAACTTGCTGCGAGTTTGGTATGTGCTCTTCTTAGCGAATCATGGACTCCTCCCAACTCTAGATGTAACAGCACACCAAAGGCTTGGATCCCATGCTTCCACATTACTCCTAGTAAGATGCACTCTTATCTGACATTCCATGACTAACACAAACTCGCAGTCGCTGGCTCGCACCTCTCTTGTCACAAACACTTCCTCTCACTTCCCTCCTACCTGTATGGGATGTGCTTTTCTCGTACCCAATGAGAACTCGAGACGAGAACCATAAACTAGACGCCCTCATTGATATCTGCACAAGTCTCCTGATCCGTGCGCGCGCGCCGCTTTTTAGGTCGGTCAATCACTCATATGAACGGACGATTATATTGAATCCTTCTAGACTTGCAAAGCCTGGAGGTAAGTCTCCGGGACTGTGGGCTGAAGAGCATGCTACCATTCGTCCTTCTTCTCCGCTTCGACCATGGGAGCTCAGTGATGCTTTCCTCGAGGGCATTGCTCTTTTGCAATCCTATCCGATTGATGCAGCTGGTGGTATCGACCGAGTCTTGCAAACTGCACACGATTTGGCCCAAAGGCGTATCGAGGAAAATAGACTTTGGAAGTCGGATAATGTTACCCTCGGTGCTCGGATCAAAGCCACCATGTGGAAGGGGTTTACAAACCAAGTCGCTAATACTGATAGCGGGGAAGAGGAGGAAGAAGAGGAAGAGGAAGACTCCAGCTCGGATGAAGAGGACTCCCACGAAGACGGAAATGAGACAGAAACTCCGGCTGCTCCAACTCTGACTTCACGTCTTGCCAATACGGTTTGGAGAGGGATTACCAATCAAAGCTCTATGGACAATTCACCATCTCCACCATCTCCAATTTCCCCGCTACGACCACAGTCACCACCGCTTCCTCATCCTTCTCAGAGCCCCCCAGAGCAAATCACCTCAATCCCACCTCTGAGCCAACCGCCTGCAAGTATTTGGGGTTATGCTGGAAAACTCAAAGACTCTGACACCGTTGCGGCTTTCGCGAAAGTAAGCACAAATTGGCGCGCACGAGCAATGGACGCATGGGGTACTCGACGCAATAGCTTGACATCGAATGGAGATGCATCATCACCAGTGACCGCGAAATCTGAGTTACCACCCTCAGTTCCGGATAAGTTGTCACCGTTGAGAAATGGTGCTAGCCATTCTAGAGATGGGAGTAGAGAGAGCTCGCTTCCTAGTAGCAGTCGAGGGACTACTTTTGAAGAACCCCCTCGCCCCGCATTCTTTCGATCGCCACGAGATAGCTTTTTGCCACTGCCGCGCAGGGGAATTTACACTGCCCCTCCGAGCCCAGAAGTCCGGCCTCAGCAGGAAGATAACTTCATACATAAAGCGCAGGCCTCTCTGGCATCCTTAGCTGCTTTAAACTCGCGAACCGCAACCTCACAGACATCAGCCCCACAACAACTTCCCAGGGGTCCGCCACGTCCTCTTCTACTCAATTCAAGCTCTTTGATTACCGCAAAACCTCCGTTGGCCGCGCACTCGGACGGCGGGATGCCAGTCAAACGACATGGCGATTGGATGGATGTCACGCGCAGCAAAGGACACGGACTACGCACTGACTCGGTGTCTTCAATTTCATCGCTGTCGCCTTCTGATTACCTCAGCGGACCACACTCGAAACCAAGCATAGGCTCCAGATCTGACATCGAATCTGATGGCAAAAGTCGGAAGGTGGCACTAAACCGCAAGTCGATATCGCCAATGGCACCCGCGTCCCGTGTGCTGCGAGTTCCATGGGCAACTTCTCCTTTGAGCGTGTCTGATACAACGACGCATGATCCATCAGCTAGAACCTATACTAAGTCCGTCGCTGAAGACAGCTCGTCGGACAGGGGCTGGCGTGCGTATGCTCCCGCTGATTCACCCACAACGGTGTCCTCTCCGCCTATTTCTCCGACACCTATCACCGTAGTTCATACTGAAGCAGGGAAGGTACGGGTGAATGGTGAAAGTCGGCAGAGCTCCTTTAGCGAAGATAGTATACCTCTGAGGTCACCCACACCAAGCAAGGTTTTACTACGAAAAAAGACTCCACCACCTCTACAAGATACGGACAATTCTGATTCGCAGGACTGGACACCCTCCAGGAATCCCCATTTGCGCTCGAAGCGTCACCATCCAAAACTACCTAGCCTGCGAATTCGGGACGCCAACCTCCGGCCTACTTCTGTGGCCGAGCACAAGAACGTGAGCCCAAACTCACTCGCTCCTCCAGAGTGGCCCGAGGAGCAGGAGATAGTCATGACACCTCGTGCTCCTGAATTTGGTTCCACCACATCAACATCTCCAAATTTTTCGTCACATTCTCCACGTCCTAGGCGGAAGGCGTCTGGGGATACAGTGGGGCGTTCACGGAAAATTTCGGGGGAATCGGTTGTCCGGCTTAGTAGATCTTCCTTCCATGAGGTGCGCGAAACTAGGGATAGTGCTGCAGAAGAAGGGGACGACGAAGGCTACGATGACATTCTGAGCGCATATGAGAGTGAGGAAGGGAGTAGGGAGTAGATGTCCTTATAACTGTTCCTGGTGGTGGTGTACCAGCTAATGCGATAAACTATGGGAAACAGGCCCGGAACGCTGCGTGAGGGAAAGAATTGTTTTTGATCGAAAAAATGGATAGTATATTATATGGGGGTATGCCTATTGTCCGTGTGGTTGTAGAACATGAGTTCTTGCACTCCTTGATAGACTTCAAGGAGTACAGGAAAGTGTGGCAAAATATTCTGAATCAAAGCAAAATCAGACTAGGGAAGGAAAAGATAATAAGCAAATCGCTGACTTCAAATGCGACATCTAAAGCAATCTTGTCCGTGCTGGATCCATGCACAGCAGCCAGATAATAGCGGACGTTCCATCTTCTTAAACCTTCATTTATGACGAAGTCTTCCAAGAGGGATGCGTGAATAAATCGCCTAGACACGAAGAGCGGCTTTAGCAAAGGATATCCCCAATGCGTCTCGAGCTGTATACCGTAGGCTGGAAATACTAGCACAGATTCTGTTCCAAAAATGAGGAATGCACAGAAACAACAGTTTAGAACATACCATGAAGAACTTGCACACAACGGCAGTACATGGTAAACCCAACTACCAGGACGGCGAATGCACACAACATGGTGCAGCCGCGAAACTATAAAATTTAGGAACTGTTAGCTTTCAGCTTTTAACTCGGGCGACTTCAAATAGGATACTGACTCTTGGCCATATGAATGAGATGACCACAGGCAAACAAAGGTCAATCCACCCCCACGATATCGCACCGCGAACAACATTCCCGCTTCCATCCCGAGCAAGTCGCCAGTTCTCAACGCGATACTCCCGAAAACCAGGCCATTCTATGACAGATAACTCAGGATGACAGTCGGGTAAAGGTCTAGTCCGTTGCATTCATCGAGTTCGTTGAAGAGTGTAAGCAGATTCAAAAATATCACACAGGCCTGAAGTGCATATGACAAATTCGAACAAATAAAAGCTTAGAAGATAGCAAAAAAGCACTGCCCCAGTGAGGCTCGAACTCACGACCTTCCGATGAAACAATACGTAACAGTCGGACGCTGTAACCAACTCAGCCATGGGGCATGTCTTGTCGACGCCACCTCGTCCAATTTGGCCAATGCCGTACCTTGTCTCCTCAAGTCTCCATTCCCGAGTAGGGCGCCCTAGGCTAACATGGGCCCAAGTCCTCCTGCTGGCATGAATCAGTGACCGCTTGTCAGGAAAGCAGGGCACTCACCGCTTTGTGCACATTGGGGGGTTGAATTACCAAGTCTGGTGGTCACTGGTATTGGTGATGGCGTGCTGCGATTGGACAGCGCAAGCAAGTCTGGGTCAATGACAGTATCAAAGTCGGTAGTAGTACTGGCGTCAACGGCCATTGGATGGGCGTCCATGAGGAGTGAGAAGACGCAATTCGCGTGAGCCGTGAAGTCGTCGACCTGGTGAACAACGAACGGTGGTGTGTGTCGTGGTAATCTCACCCACACGGGTGCGGGTAGGCCTTCGAAGTTCTATCTACCCGCGGACTGGGTACGGGTGCCACCCGGGTGCATCCATGTCACGCCCTACTAGGCTACATAGTAGTACATATAGGGCGGGAGCCAGGTCACGTCTCGACCGTGAGCACATCAGGCAACAATAATATCATTAATTTAATTATTTAATCTATTTAATAGTGGGAGTCAAACTTGGCGATTCAGGCCTCGATTCACTCCGATTTTCCAGTCGATTCATCAACCTGAATCAGCCATCATTGAATCAACTGTTACTGAATTAATAAATGCCAAAGAAATCGAAAGCATCAAAGGATATTGTCCGACCATCACATAAGTCTGCAGTGTCGCCAGCTCTTACGTTTCCAGACATCTTGCAGAAAGAAGCTCTCCAATGTCGCGTACTGCTGGAAGACCAGATTATCCTTATAGATGTTCGTTTCATTTCTGTGTAATTTATAATCGCGCATTTTGAATTGATAGACAGGAGTTTCTCTCTGTTGAAGAATGTAAACGCTTTGTGAAGTTTATCGACGATGCTCCTTTGGAGTTAACACCTCCAAAGAAGAAGGGGGAGGCTGAGAGGGTCAATTGTAAGTATTTACATCGATAGGTTGCATGTATGGATCGGTGCTCACCCACACTCCTTACTCTAGTTCGTTTTTCTGTGACCTCTGTTTTCTTTGCTCAGAAGTTACATTCCCTTCTGTTGCCACATCTCCCATTTTTCCCTCCCCCGACTTCAGCCAGGCGTCGTCCTCCCCTTGGCGAAAAGCGCTCACCTCAATCATGCAACTCAAATATTCGCATGTACAAATATACGCCATCCCAGTACTTTGGTCCCCACTATGACGATTCTGTACGTGACCCAGAGACGGAAGCAAAATCTGAATGGACAGTGCTTGTTTACCTAACTGGAATCGAGGATGGAGTTGAAGGCGGTGAGGTACTAATCCGTCACTATAATTGCAAATTTCAAGACTGATCCTGAGTGTGTGCAAGACACTATTCTACAAGGATGAGCGGGGGAAAGCACGCGAAACCATTGTAGCACCTCTAACGCGTGGAACTGTTCTCCTCCATCGGTTAGTGATCTGGCCTTGTTTCTCGACTGCAGACTAACGCTGACTGGCTAGCCACGGAAATGAATGCCTACTTCACGAGGGTTCGCTGGTCCGCAATGGCACTAAGTATATCCTCCGCTCAGATCTCATGTTCATGTAATGACTACCACGATCGCCATATTGTACTCGCGAGTACCTTGCGCTGCAATAGCTGATGCGTTTGTATATGTAAGGGGTGCTTTCGCACTTGGCTGCACATCAATCGACCGTTGGTACCCTCGAGGTTGTCCACCAGAAGATGTTGTCCGATGAACAGGATCCTGCTGCGTGTGATCTGCAAGCGCGGTCTGTAACGAGCGACAGAAACTGGCCGAAGTGGCAAAACCCCTACCTACTTGGTACACTACCCTCTAGTATGAAACAGGTAATTAGTTAAAGAAAGTGGACACCGGATGCGCTTTGTTGTCTGCACCCAAAAGCCAATCAAATATGTATGGTCATCGTCCAACTGCACCAGCACATCATCGACATTCTCGCCTTCCTTCGACGCGAGCAATGCTGTGTCCTTCGTCGCCTTCATGTAAGCTGCCAGTGCCGGCAAGACATAATGCTGCATGTTGTTCGTGCCGAGGGCTTCCTGGGCCACCTCAGAATTTCGATGTCAAAACTGCCCATGTCAATTCCCATTGCAACCGACTTCATCACGGCATAATCATTCCCGTCCCAGGGGTCCCAACCGGAGCGTAATCGATAATCTTCAACCGGGATTCTTTTGTTATACACGGCCGCTAACGCAGTCGTGATTAATTGGGCGGCCCTAGATTTTGAGGAGATGTTGGGAAGTCGTAGATACCAAGATGGCTCCTCCACATCGGACAGCAACGTCTGCACGTCTGTGGGTATGAAATAAGTCGCCATGATAAAACATGAAACTAATCACACATACTGGAGGAAATGTCCAATGAAATATCTTTAGGAGACCTCAGAATGGTTGACGTTGTGTTTCAGGAAACGAGTGGGACTCCGAGCGTGAATGGACCGTCCCGATCAACTTCGCTATTTTTTGGAAGGACCCCTGAAAAATCATTAGGTGTGGAGGTCCACAGCTTTATCTATTTCATAGTATCGGTAGCGGCGCCAGCGCCAGTCCCCGACTCGTTAATGTCAAGGACAAATGTTCCTCTCGTTGTAATTCGTTGTACCTTTCTCTGGCATTTCTCGATGCCATGCACGCACTTGACATTTCCGTTGTCTCTGCCATCCTGACGGTTGCTGCCCATGTTTCAGTCACTTATTCTATCTCTTCTCCCAAGTTTCAGATTCTTCCTGCCGAACATAGAGGGGCTCTCGGCTTAGTATTTGTCTACTCAAGCTCACGGTTGTCCCATCTAACCATGCTTGCACCCGCTGTTGTCCGAGTCAAATTTCGCTGGGTCAAATTTCCTCGTTTCAGAATTGTTGTACATTGCGCGAAAACGATGAGTGGGCAGTTCAGTAGATGTAATGCAGGGAACGCGTCAAGAAAAGGTGTCACAAACGCGTAAATATCACCTGGGTTACCTCAAGCAATACAATATTCAGGCTGCCGCACTAAATCCTCTGTGTCCACAGTTGGCATTCCGCGACTCATTTCTCGAGCGGTGATTTAGCGTCCCCGCGAGACCTGAGCAAGGACAATTAGATTTCGACGAGATGTTTTCCCGCAAGTATCGAACACAGGAAAAATTTATCGCCCCTTTTTCGAATGTCTCTTTCTCGGGACACCTGCCTCCACAACATCATCATCACGATCTCTTTCGTCCCTTCCAACGCCATCCTCACGTTTGCGTTTCTTTCCACCTGCTTTGGCTTCTTCTTTGAGCTCGTTGATGGCCAACCGGGCAGCCTCGTCCACACGTTCTTTCAGTAACATTACTTCTTCCTTGTCTGTTGGCCAAAGTTCCATTTTCTTGTCTATTACCTTTTCTATTCGTTGGATGAGCTCCACATCGTATTGCGTCACCATTGTAATCGATTTTCCAGATCGACCTGCTCGCGCAGTACGTCCAACGCGGTGAATATAGTCCTTGGAATGGGTTGGAATATCAAAGTTGATGACAATGTCAACGGAAGGCAGATCAAGACCACTGTAAGTAGAGCGATATCAATTCATGCAGAGATAGAAAAGAAATAAGTGACAAACCGGCTAGCTACGTCAGTTGCCACGAGCAACTTGCGATCTCCACTCTTGAACTTGCCCAGAGCGCCTAAGCGTTGGCTTTGGCTCAGTTGACCGTGCAATGGAACGGCAGGAAAGCCAAGCGATCGCAACATGATTGACAATCTGGAATAGAGTGATAGGAAAAATAAGCTGAGGATGACAGAATGATTGCAATGCACTACCCACCGCTGGGCATCATGCACTGTCCGGGTGAAGATCATGATGGAATTCGATGCAAGATGGTTGGCGAGATATATGAGATGCACATCTTTATGAACCAAGGGGACGAGTAGATAATATTGCAGCAAGGTAGACACGGTCTGGTATCTACATCAATGCTCTCAGTACAGCTCAGGATGCCGACGATTTGCCCATACTTTGAAGAAACTTCAACCCGGATAGGGTTTATTAGACTGGCTCGTTGTAGCTTCGCAACTTTGGTGGTCATAGTAGCGGAGAATAGATATGTTGTGCGCTCCTTGGGTATGACTTTGAGAATCTGGTCTATTTCAGGACCGAAATCCATATCGAGAAGACGGTCTGCTTCATCCATAACCTGTTCGACTGTAAGGACTTGGGCTACAAGGGCCAGGGAAAACACACCAAGAATTTCAAGCTTCTTAGGCTGAACCCCTTTGTGTTCTGAAGATGATCGTTCAAACGACCGGGGGTTGCCACTATGATATGAGGCCGCTTAGCAAGGCCAACAGCCTGTTGCATCCTATCCATTCCTCCGACAAGAACCAAGGACCGTACCCCCATGGCGGAACCCAGACTCTCGAACTGCTGCGCTATTTGATATGCAAGTTCGCGGGTCGGTGCAAGAATGCATGCAAACAATCCTTTTGGCTCGTCCCAAAGTTTTTGTAAGATGGGAAGAGCAAACGCTGCAGTTTTTCCTGAACCAGTTTCCGCCACGCCGATGATATCTCGGCCCTCTAATGCATGAGGAAGTGCTTGTTGCTGAATCTCAGTAGGTTTTGTGAAGTTAATCTTATCTAGGGCTTCCAGTAAAGGATCAATAAGGCCCAGTTCTTTGAAGGTTTCTGGCGGTGTGCTCGACGTGCTTGCTTCTTCTGGTGAAGGCATGCTGTCCGGCCGTGGTCGTCGACAGTGTAGTGGTCCAGAGCAAAGGTTTTGCTAAAATGTTTTTCTCACGTTAACTGAGTAGAATACATAACTTTGTCCCGAAGTCCAATCTGTCAGTCACGTATTACCACCTGTAGTTTTGCTACTTTCTTCGCTGCGTCCAGGATACCACCTATCTGGCATCTTCGAATGTCTAATCAGAATGTCCTAGTGACATACTCTGCACCATTGTCGTTTTTGGCCTCAGAGAGCTGGAGGCAAGTGCTAGCAGCCTTGCAATCTCAACTACCGCTTCGGAGCATTCACTGGAAGTCGGCCTCCCGACCGAATCTCAAAACCATTCAGGAACTTGAACTTACTCTTGTTCCTTTGGATTCCCTCCGCGATGAACACACGTCACAAGTACCAGTCACTCTGTTAGAAAAGCCACTACTCAACCTTTACGTTGTAACGTGCGAGGTAAACATGGTGAACAAGTGGTAGCGGTAACCTGACGGGGTATTCAGGATAACGACTCGTACAAAGCAAATGTGAAGAAACAGATCAAAGACTGGCATTCTGCCATATCTCAGCGGAAGAATCAAGAATGGATCATTGTGCATGTCGTTCGCTCTGATATCAAGACCACAGACCGCAAGTTCTTCAACATGAAGAGCTCTGTCCTTGATAAAATAAAAGCAGATTTCAATATCGACAAGCGGGACCGGTGCGACTACCTGCCTACCACGTCTCTCCTCACGCTTACATTTATCAGATGCGTACAGTTGTCATGGACAGCGGGAGATCACAGTCCCGTCATATGGGCTGATCTTGTGAACAAGATCAAGGACGGTTTGCTGTATGCTCTAGATTCATCCGTTTCCCAACGTGAGGAAGAGGTCAGACGCTCTGAGAGTCAGAGGCAAATGCCTGGTTGGAATTTCTGCACGTTTTTCATATTGAAGGTATGTCTCATACATGGCATTTTTGAACGTATTTTAGCCAAGATTTTTTGACTCTTAGGAAAGCCTTGCAAGCTCCTTTGAAGGAGTGAAGCTTTTCGAAGATGCCCTACATCAGTACAATGAGCTGGAGGTATCCTTCATCCAAGTTCTGAGAGAGAAGAACATGTCATGGTTTGGTAGTCTCATCCAGCATGTGGACAAGGATGACTCGGTGCCTCTACTCTCAATTACGAAGAAACATTATCGTGACCTCATCCTGGCCAACTCTATCTCGGTATTTGATTTCCGGATATACTTGCTTGCTCGCCAGTGCGCTCTGCTAAATAAGATGCGTCGCCCATCCGAGATTTGCCAGAAGGTCACCACCTTTTTGGGCACGTTTGGTAGGCGATTGCGAGAGGTAGAGGTCAGGAGTCGCATCATACCATTCTGTATCGTAGAAACTCATGCCCTTTATAGGCCAAGTTACCGGAATACTTTATTGAGTCATGGATATTCTCTTCTGCTCTTAGTGTTGTCGATCAATGTGATATGTGGGCTCCTGCGACAGAATTGGATGGCATTCAGCTCGCGCGATTCAGTGCGAGTAAAGGTGAACTTCTTGAATTAGCTAAGACTCAGGTCAGATATCATTGTCGAGACTCTCGCTATATCCTGATTTTTCTTTGCAGCTTGACATCATTGGCGTCAAAGTAGGTCATTTGCCCAACAAACCGCCCTTTGCAACCACATGTATGGAAGAAATTGCCTTGCATCCAGAACACAACAGTAAATGCTCATCGACTCGGCGGATAAGCAATCACGAGGTCATGCTAGCTATTGGGGACAAGGAGGCTTTTTATGACTTGTATTGTGCAACTTCAAATCGTGCTATCGAGATGTACGTAAAGGCTGGCCGTCGCAAATTCGCGCTAAAGCTGCATGGCTTCCTCGCCGCTCTTGACATGTAAGCATAGTGTTTGACATATGATCCGCCTTCTTATTGCAGGACAGCCATCGAGGACGCCTAGCGAGTGCTCTGGCGATTTTCACATCATTGCCCGCTCATTATGCACCTCATATGTGGATATCGCTAGAGTCCTTCGTGCTCTCTCGTGCACTCGACATCCATACCGAGTTGGAAAATCCTCAAGACCGAGAGTGGATACATATCTTACTTGCATATCTCAGGACATGCATGAGCAAAGAGCTGACAGCGGAAGTGGATGAGGAGAAGTCTGTTACGGAGCTTATTAGAGCACTCCACACTGCTGCGGCGAGTTTGGACTCAGGTGTGTCCTTGTCAAACGCACTGGCAATTTGGAATCATCAATAATTGGCAAATTGTAGATCTGATTCACACAGACCATCCTATCATGGCAGTTCAAGTATCTGGCGATGCTACCTGTAGTGCCGATGAAGACTTAACCTTGGTCGATGCCACCGTTTCAAACCACCTACCATGTGTGCGTGTTCGTGTGTTTAGACATCGTTCCAGAATTGATTTTTGTTTCAAGGACGTCTTTATTGATGAAATTAACATAACATTGCGTGGTCGAGATTCTGAACGCCTGAAGTTCATCGCGAAGGTGGATAAAATTCCTCCCGGCCAATCGACTGTAACCCTATCTTGCCCAGTGCGTCTGACCATCTCAACGGTCTCCCGTGAACTGAGCTGCACATTATAGTCATCTTCATGGGGTCTATATACCCTCGAGAGCAGTGAAGTAGTAATGTCGCGTGTCCACTTTCAATGGCAACATATGAGTACTGCAGCCACTACTCTCAAGAAGAACCAGATTTCATTGGTGCGTGTACCGCGCAGTTTGCGCGCTTTAGATGTACAGATACGTCAACCTCAGCAAAGTAAGTGGTACAGTCTTCTTGACCGTACTAATTCTAACTTGTGGATTCGAGTCGAGCTTGGAACCACATCGCACCTCTTACTTGTGATTTCCACTGGCCAGAATGACATCTCGAGAGCAACTATTAAGCCAACTCCGCCTTCTGGAGTGCAATTCAACTATTCAGCAGCACGGTTAGAGGCCGAAGGTCAGTGTTTTCAATACATTTTGATATGTTTTTGAACCAGGACAAGGTACGGGGACTCTTGAGTCTTCTGACAACGCCATCGTCCTTCTGGATGCTCCCGTCGACGCGGACGTTGTAATTTTGCTACCACACTCCGATGCTTCAAGATATCATACAATGGTAGGCGTCTTTTTCCAAAAAAAGACGAGTCTTCTAACTGCTGAATTGAAGAAAATCTGGCTAAATGTAACATATAACACGCAATCCTCGATGGGTGTGATCCGCACCTTGCAAACCTCAAGAGTTGTCACGGTCTCGCTACCCATAGCAGTCAACGTAGAAGACTTTTTCCGCGGCAAAAGGTTCGATCATTACGTCACCTTGCACTTTGTTCTGAAGTCCTTTTAGACTGTTTTCTAAGTTTACTATTTCGGCAACTTCCCACCAGCATGTTCGAATATCATCGACGGAGTTGCAGGGTGCACAAAATCTCGATGGGGTGAAAATCTCAGGCTGTCGTCCCAGCAGTCCTGTCGTGGTAGGATTCTATATTTTCGCTGATTACTGAGGATAATAAACTCCACATAGACCGTTACGCCAGAACATCCCGTGAACTTCTTGTTTTCCATAGAGTCTTCGAATGGACCTGGTGTGTTGCTAGCCAGTTTACTTGTCGAGTGCTAAGAGAAACCCAGTTCTTGATCCACTGAACCTTGTCATCAAATACCGCATACTACGTGACGGTGAGGATCCCCTCCGCCCAGTATTACCTTGACTGCAGCTATATAATATCTAGAGGTGGAGGCATTAGTCCGACAAACAGTGGAAGCTGTTTTGTCAAGTATGCCGGTCGAGAAGCCCCAATACGGCTCTCTGCAACGCATGCTTATCGACAAATTGGTCGCACAACTGGAGAGTAACGCTGAATGGGTAGAAGCATACAAGGCTACTGGTGAAATCATTTTACCTCGTTCGTTTGAAGATGGGGGGGATTTCCAGGGACCTATTCGGGAGGTTCGTTTGTCGATTTCTATTCATGTTGCTTTTGCTCATCGCGCGTAACCGTTAGGCACTGGCACAATGTCACCTAGAGACTGTATCACCCTGCCCTTGGAGAGAGATCAAGATACCAGTTGACGTGCCAAGGATGAATGTTGGTGTTCCCCAAGTTGTCCCTAATGCACACCCGAATTGATCTGGCATGTCTGTAACAGATTGTGACTGCAGCACAAATCACTGTTCAACCCTCTTCACTTTCCAATGACATTCAGTCAGATCAACTACCCCCAATCTACGCAGGCCAACCAATCAACGCAACCCTCATCTTCAAGACCTCTTTCCATTGGGCTGAGAAAGAGGGCAAACAGCGCTCCTACACGATGCGATACGATGTCGAAGAGCGCGTCAAGGATTGGCTTTTGTGTGGACGAAAGCGTGGAGATTTCGTTGCAACCGTAAGTCCACTGGTATTAGTACATTCTCACTGTTTGATTTAAACGATGTCTAGGACGGTGGTTCATTCACTGTTCCGCTGACATTGATAGCTCTGCATCATGGCGAAATTACTTTACCCAAGGTCGACGTTCGGCCACTACCAATATCAGCGCAAGCCTCGATGGGATCTACAGTGCCAAGCGCTGATGCTTGTCAGGTCCATGAAGCTGAAAAGGTTTTAATTCTGCCAAGAGGTGGCAGAAGTACATATATCGTAGGTATGGGAGGCGAATACGAATGAATGTACCAACCACTATTACTTTTGGGATAGTTGTTTTGGGGAGACTTGACTGAGGTTTGAACGTTTTGAAAACATCTTCCCTTCTGGGTATCCGAACCAAATCCCAAGTAGCATCACAAGATTTGCTGCAAGGAGCAGGCCAGATGAAAGTGGTGTGGATGGATAAACATTCCAGGCATATTCGATTGCACCCATGAGTGCCATTCTTTGCACACATTAGAACGCAAAATACACGTTCCTGCACGAAGGGACTTACTGCACGATAAAAGGAAATCTCGTTCTTTGAGTAAGAAGAGGCAATTGCTGCGCATACCACGAGTAGAATTGGTAATGCAGCGATCGTGCAAAGATGATGCCGATGAGGTTGGACGTCGTAAGCACAGTAGCAACATCTGGTGTATAGGTCAGCAAACAGAAATTGACAAACTCCCAGAATGACCCACAATCGGGATCTACAGGCGCCAAACCAGCAGGCCGACCGGGTCGCCGGAGGCCTCTCTGCAGAACTCTAGCTACGCCACCGTCGCCTCGACACCACTGGAATAATCCAAAGGAAACCAACACCGTAACGTGACCCAGAAGTAAGCCTTTCGCCCATGCGGGACTCAAAAAAGTACGTTCATCAACAAAGCGCCAGTTCACAGTCCACTTGTACAGGAAAACGCGTGACAAATCGAATGCATTTCGCACGTAGGACTTTGCATTCGCAATTAGGAAAGAGCGCGCAAGTAGAGTCTGAGTGCACGCCAAGACGAGCATGTGTCGGATTGTCGCAAAGAGGCCGTGCCGTTTGAAGAGAATGACTAGTAGACCCGGTAGATACAGTATTGCTGACATTTTTACGGAGAGAGCGAGGCTTGTACGAAGTTATGGGCGTTCAACATGGGTGAAGAAAGTGTGGTGCTCACCTGAATAACAAGATGCCCACGTCATCCCAAGCGCTCTGGAATGCGAGAATCGCTGCTTGCACGAAGATCAATGACCAGCAGTCGTTGAATAGGCGGAGAACGAAGATAGAATGCAGCCTTTTGCTGAGTGGTAGTAGCAGAAGCGTCCAATTTGGAACCCTTGCCCTCCTATATATCGCGCATACGAGGGCAATGGATAGTACGTATAGGGCGCCGTAAATCTGTTGGGCTTGCACAACATTACGACCAGCGTCTGTGATAAGATGAAGCAGGCGATGAATATGAACATGTCCAGCTGGATAGCTAGTTTCGTCAAGGTAAGTGCAGTGTACTTCTGTTCACGTCAAGTTGACTTACACTAAAGGACCTGTGGGACCTGTGATATTGACATAGTTGCGCTCTCCCTTCAGGTAAAGGTCAATGTGGACCATGTACGTTTCCCAGTCGATTTCGGTATCTGCCTGATACATCGGTCATGGTGTTATGCGAACTAGTAAAACACGCTAACAGGGAACGAACCGCATTATGAGTTGAGTGAGGATAGCATCTCCGAGAACAACAAGAGATGCAGTAATCCAGAAATATTGCTGATCGAATAAAAGCAATCGGACATACTCGAAGACAGAACTCTGCATGAATGGAAGATGATGCAAGAGGGTCAGTGTTCTAAGTATGGCGCTGGGCAAAAATGAAAAATGTAACTGCCCCAGTGAGGCTCGAACTCACGACCTTCCGATGAAACAATACGTAACAGTCGGACGCTGTAACCAACTCAGCCATGGGGCACATGTATTTCATGTATTTTCAGAGCAATATAACCAATAGGGATCTAAGTGAAAATTCAAAGTTCAAAAAGGGCAAAGTCCCTATAAAAAAAAAGATTGTCTCAAATTGGTCGAAAAAAGCGTCACCTGAGCGATTCGAACACTCGCGGGCAAAGCCCAACCGCTTAGCTGTATAGCAGGCGATCCCGTTAACCACTCCGGCAAAGTGACTTGTCATCATGTCAAGATTAGGCTATGTAAATATAGGTATGCTCAATTCATTGATATATGAGGCATCGACGGGTGTCATCCATGGTCACCGAGGCGCACATCATTTCCGACCGTGTTGTGCATACCCCTTGGATCTGGATAAGTGAAGTCCTCATATTGTATATCTGATGGCTTTTCAGAGTTCTCTTTCCAGTTACCTGCGTGTGGATCTTGGAGGTGTTATTCGTGGACTGTGATAGATAAAGATAGTTATTGAACATTAAGCGTGATTGCAAACGCCGCATCAAGATCACTTGCCAGGTAAACCATATAGATGGTTTTGCGCTTTTCCACAACCATCCCGGGTGCATCAGTGAAGTCTCGACCAGAGCACCGCGGCCGATCGTTTTCCTCACCCTCTGTGTTTTCCGTGCTTACCATCGAGTTGGACCGTGGATTGGACCTAGAGCTCTCTGCATGCGCCAATTATCTTCGCGCGTAAGCAATATGAAGCACGTGTCAATCGAGCAGTTGGGCATGAACGTTCGTCAGAGGAACTTCCGAGAGCGATGATAAACATGATGATATAGATGATGCTGTCGATCGTATTTCGTCATTGGACGTTCGAAAGAATGTCCAAACTCTCGCAGGATGTACACCTCACATCATTTCTTGAGAGTTTTGTCACTCGGACGTTCGATAGAGGGGAAATCGGACTTCCGCACTGAATTTGGGAGGTGCAAGTTGGGCGCAAGCACAATCAAGTGAGTTGCTGATTCGGAGGCGGCGTCACGACCTTTTCCGAGTTGATTCCAATAGTGAGTTTCGCCATAGGCCACCCACGACCGTATCTAGGAATTTGAAAGTATGATAAATTCAGTATTCTTGTTGTCATAGGCAGGACACAGACCATCAGCAAAACTGCCGACTATGAGAAGCTACGGTGTTCCGAGGGCGAGCGATATGAATGATTCCAGACTGACAATTAAGTGAAAGGAGATGTATATACCTTACAGCGAGTTCTACCACATCATAGCAAGGAAACCAGAAGCGCCTTGGATCCGAAAAAGACAGGAATGAGCTCCGAGACTTGCTGATGAACACGAGGCTAAGTGTATCCGCGTGACTCGTTTGAGTTTCGCATGTATGTAAAGGGTTGGCCATGAAAGGATATTAGTACATGAGTCTGACATGAGGGACTACGGTCGTGATCCTACCAACGACATCTCAGTACAGCATTAACAACGTCGGTTCTACTGTCTGGTCGCTCACTGCTTGTAATCACCTTTCACTTTCACTACTCCACAACTTGTTCTACTCTTGTCACTATCATTCTTTCATTCTGGCCCCACGGCCATGAAAGCATTTCTGAACAGGTTCAACAGAGGCCTGTCATCAAAGGACAGAGACAAGGACAAGGACAAGGAAAAAGAGAAAGAAAAAGATCGCGACAATCTCTCCGTTTTGACCAAGGACCGCAGTGACAATTCTTCTACCAACTCCCACTCACCCCCCAGCCGAGAAAAGCGTGAGCTGGTACAGCTTCCACCGCTCCCAGCCTGGCCTCCTACCCATGAGAGACTCTCTATTGAGCCTGTCAGTAGACCAGCAACTGACGCCAGCAGTAGACATGTCACATCTCCCAGCTTGATTCAAATTCAACGTTCCAATAGTGCAGGTACAGTCAATACCAGTGCGGGAACTCCTACTTCAATTTCATCGCATAAACCACTTCCTGACATCTGTGCTCGCCCTTTACCTCCAATCGAGGAGCCCCTTGACGACGACAGTGGTGTCGGCCTTACCATTTCCCCGCCTACACATGACCCGGACCCTGCAAATCGTCGCAAGGCAAATGGTAGTACCACATCAAACGATGTACAGAAAAAGGTAGCCTTTCTTTCACCCCCTCCGACACCCTCGCCTCTTAATACCCAACTTCCGGATACATCGGTGCTCAGCCCCTCTCAAATCGTTCAGACGCCTTCGGGCGCCCCGCTCAAAACCACCGTGTCGCGTTTTCAGGCAACACATGGCAAAGACACGCGTGGCTCCATCTCCACAGCCGCATCGACATCACGCACAGACCTCGCTGCAAAGTCTACTACCACCACCACCGTTTCTTCTCCATCCACGTCTACCACCGTAGCCCCTACTCCATCATCCAATACTGCAAAAGCCACGAGTACACGCACAGCAGTTTCCCCTTACCCAGGCTCAATGCGCTCCACTACACCCTATTCTCAAATGTCCAATGCCAGCAGCCGCATTCTCGCAGTTACCTCATGGAGCGAGGCTGCAGAAGAAGATCTCGTCAGCAACCTTGGTCCTCGTGAACGCACCCGGCAAGAAGTCCTCTGGGAAATCGTGGCTTCTGAAGAGCGGTGCGCTGCACCTCCCTACATACTGATCCACTGATCCTGATGCAATGTGATCGTTGCATTCGTTACAGATACGTAAATGACCTCACAAAAATGAAAGAATCATTCATCGAGCCCCTTCTCCACCCTTATGCCACGCCTCCTCCTGTCAGCCCTACACCAACTCCATTCAATGAGTACGATGACTACGGCAGGGTCGAGTCACCACAGGAATCGATCGACGTCTTACCCATCGCTGCACGCTTCATGAGCCCTCTTGGCTTCCGTGCTGATGGGGCCTCCAAGCCTGCAGATGCAGCCCCAAAGCCTGCAGATGGTCGCAGCCTCGCTACCACGACGCCTCAAATTGATGATGAAAGTGATGAGGATGCTGTGGACACAGTAGGCGAGGGGTTGCAAACCAATCGCGCTAATCCGAGCCATCCTCGCTCTCCTTATCATGGGGGTGGCAGTAGTGGTAGAACAACCAAAATACATGATATCGTCCCATTCCCTTCACGTTCGCACGCATCCCTTCCTGCACCCCAGCATAAGCTCGCTACCGCTTCCTCTCAATCACTGGGAGACAAGGATAGGGAGCGGGAGCGCAAAGACAGTGCCAAGACCACTCCTCCACAAGGCACTCGGGTACTGCGCAAGTTCAAGCGTTCGACTTCGCAGGCCAGTAGTCCCCTTCAGAGTGCAGTCCCTCCACACCTACTACCCGAGGATCTACGCATATGCCTCGAAGTTATCGAAAGTGGTGTGCTTGATGGACACGTTAAGCTCAGCGAAGGCTTGTTGAAGCGGTACGAGGAGCAATACCCTCTTGTCCGGTCCCTCGCGGATGTATTTGTCTCGAGTGTGAGTATCAGACTTCTTCTTCGACGCAATATGCTCATGCTCATGCTACTTTAGTCACATATCTTCCAAGGCTATGCAACATATGTCTTGCACCTTGAGCGTGCACTTGAGCAGGTGGACAACGCTTTGAGCACTGCAAGCGCTGCTAAGAAGCCCAAGAACCAAGATACCGCCGAATGGCTTAAGGTTTGCAAGTCCCTGCAGCGGCTGGAAGAGCTGGCGGCCGATAAAGGTGAAACCGGGCTTGCTATCACCCTCTCGAAGCCCTTCCAGCGTCTCCTCAAATACCCTCTACTCTTCCAAAACCTACTCTTCCACACAGATCCGAGCACGTTCGAGTATGAGAGTACTCTGCAGATGGTTGCAGAAGTCGAGACGATCGTGCGCAGCATCGAGGACGAAAAGATCCAGAAAGAGGACCGCGACAAGACGCGCGATGTGTTTGCACGCATTGAGGGGCTTGACAAGGTGAAGCAACTTGCGATCCCGAAGCCGTCAAGGTTGTTGTTGGAGGAACGGCAGATTTTTGGGTCTCTCCATGGCTCAGGTCCATCAAAAGGCCCAGGGTCGAGCCCACCACCAGTCATCAATGCCAAGGGCGTAAAGGGCAAGACGTCATTCCGCCGGCTGAGTGATGTGCTGGGCACGGGCTCAGGCATAGGGGGCAAGAAAGACCTATGGCTTGTGGTATTCAATGATGTTGTCCTACGGTGCCAGCGCACGGGGACGACGTCGTTACCTTTGGTTTCAGGGTCGAACTCGAGGGCGACTTCGTTGCCAGAGATGCAAGGGAAGTCAAAGTATGCCTCGACAGGGCGGAGAAATTCGCATACGAAGCCGAGGAACCTGTACAAGTTTCTAAAGGTAAAGCACCAATGACACCGTTTGACTTGTTCTCACTCTGGCATAGATCGAGACTTGGGCGATTGGAGATGTCGTCCAACCCAAGGAAGGGGTTGTCTCTATGGAAGAGTATGTGTTCTGTGCTCCTATCACTGATGTCTACTCAGCAATTTGCAGCGTTGTACGCTCCAAAGCAGAAGCACGGTCCGCTGCGCAGCCCAAGATCGTGCCTCTCCCTGACGATGAGGAAGACGGCGAGGGAGAGTCAGACGACTCGGACAAGAAGAGCAAAATGAGCTTCTCATACTGGGGTGCAGACAAGATCACCCTCCAGAAACCTGTCCTCAAGCCCAAGCAACACGGCGTCGTTGGTTCAACACGTCGTGTATCTCCAGGCGGCACGTCCTCCTATAGCAGGGAGTCCTCTGCAAACGCTAAGTTTGGGACTCGTCTAGCTTCGGGTGACCATGCCTCTCATTCTACACGTCCCATGAGCCGGCGAACGCAAACAACACCGAGCACACGCACACGTGTGAACGCTTCAGACGACAGTCACTCTATGAAGGCTACCGTCACGCGACCCGCTTGGGACATGAGCACACGCGGCAATCCACACGCCCCTGGCATGAAGCGGTCACGCCAGACCTCGCAAACGAATGCAGCCGCCCGCGCAACCTCCACCACTACCAAACCGCAAGTCTCACCTGTTGGATCTGAAGACTCTGGGGTGGGTTTGTACCGCCAAATAGTGGCCCAGGATCCATCATTGGTCACATAGCCTGACCTTCGTCGATCAGGCCTAGATTTTCGCTAGCTTTCCTCCATCCATCTTCACTACAATCATTCACGGCGTTCATCATCGCATATTGCACTCTCTTACTTTATTACTTCCTTACCCTCATCGCGCAGCCGACACACATTCATTCATCGTCCACCTTGCTTTTGCGTCTCTCCTCTCCTGCTCCTGCTATGTCAGGGTCGGTACCCAATTATTTGATGATTCCTTATCACTCTCGTTGTTCTTCCCTCATGCTCCTTCAATTTTTATCACACTCTCTATTTGGAACACAAACATCGAACAGTTGACAAGTCATCCAATCATCCCTGATTTCATCTAAAGTACTTAAGATATGCTCCCCTGTGCTCTCAGGGTCTTGAGCTACTACGATGCAGTCACCACCCTATATACAATTTTAATCGTGCACGCTTTTGTGCTTCTTCGCTATCGATTGTATGACACCATTTTGATCGATTTAGTCTGTTTCGTATGCCGCGTTGTGAATGCTGACGCTACGCCCGCTTGGGTCCGAGGAACATCCCCAGTCGCCTCGTGGTATCCAGCTGGATCGATAGAAATCAGAAAACACCCAAAAGGGAGTTAGCCTAAACTTACCGTACTGCAGTCTTCGCTGCGGCCTCAGAGGGGAAAAGACCTGACGAACATGAGAACGTGTACTTCGAAGTGGTTTATTGCCAGATATCGCTCACCGTCGAATATTTCTCGAATGTAATAGGCTTCTTTTGTATCTGGGGTATCGACTGTCCAGCGCTCTGCACGCTTAGCGAAATCTTTATCAGAAACAAAGGCAGCGGCGTTATCCTTGATGCTGTGATCGAAGTCCATCAGCCCGCTTGTCTCGCTACCGATGGGAAAACATGTAGACTAACCCGTCTATCCAAGAATATCCAACACCGTCTGAGAATTGCTCCTTTTGGCGCCATAGGATAGACTTGGGGAGATAAGCCTAAAGTTTGAGGATGAGCAAGGCAAGTGTGGAAGATATCGGGATCGACAGACCGTCCCCTCTGGCCCACAGTCAAATGCTTTCCGAAGAATGTACTGCGTGAAAACGATGAGGCATGAATGTCCGGAAATACTCAATGAGCCAGCTGACCTTCTCCATCTTCGGACGACCATCTTCGTCAACTGCTTGGTTTAAGTCCTTCCTAAACATCTTTTCCTTCGCGTCGATATTCATAGCGACTTCCAAAAAGGCCTTGTCGAGGAAAGGAACCCGAGCTTCCAAGCCCCAGGCCATTGTCGACCTATGCGCGGATCCGTCAGTGATCCGAGGAAAAGGGGGATCCTCAAAACTAACTTGTTGGCACGCAGGCAGTCAGCAGTGTGAAGATTCTTAACACGCCGAACACACTCCTGATGGAAAGAGCTACTATCTGGAGCAGCATGGAAATACAGATAGCCTGAACAGCACGTTAATCAAGCTCGCAGCGGCGAATTCAAGGCATCTTACCGCCAAGAATTTCATCGCTACCCTCCCCACTGAGAACCATCTTAACACCCATCGCCTTGATTTTCCGGCTGAGAAGGTACATCGGTGTGCTTGCACGAACGGTTGTCACGTCATAGGTCTCAAGGTGATAAATGACGTCTGGGATGGCGTCCAGGCCCTCCTGGACTGTGAAAACATATTCGTGGTGCACGGTGCCCAGGAAGTGTGCTGCTTTCCTGGCAGCAAGCAGATCAGGCGAGTTCTCCAGTCCGATTGAGAATGAATGCAATTGTGGCCAAGAAGCCAACATAGCTATAGTGATTTTCAGCGTGAAAACAAGGAGTGAAATTCAGTACCCCTACCCTGCTGTGTCAGATCGTCCATCCTTGGTGTTGGAGGGCCACTGGTGGACTCGGCGAGCTTGCGCTGTCGAGCTTCGTATTGAGCTCGAGCAACTTTTTCTGTCTCCCTTGCAGCTATCGAAGCTATCAAGCTACTGTCCAGTCCACCACTAAGGAGAACACCATAAGGCACCTCAGACATAAGCCGCTTGCGCACCGCAGCTTCCAGGGTTTCCCGGAGAAGGTTATAATCTACAGGTGTGGTCGGGAGCACAGGGTTCGTTTCTGCATCTCCATCCCACCAGGATGGCTGGAAATAACGTGTCGTGGACTGGTCACGACTGTCGTAGACGTGACCAGGGGGAAATGAGATAATCGTGTCGCATTCATCGACGAGAGCTTTTAACTCTGAGGAAAAGTACGTTGCACCAGGGTGCTTCGAGCTCCATCCTTGGTATAATGTTGTGATCCCAATGGGGTCGCGGGAGGCAATTACTCTAGTAGGAGTCACAGATTCATCCAGAAGTACGAATGAAAACATGCCGTCGAGCATGCTGCAAAGATCCTTGCCATGCTTTTTGTACTGCAGACCGTCAGTAATTGCTGCGAGCGGATGCATAGAATAACGTACCAGAGGAATAATGACCTCACAATCCGAGTGTGTCTTGAACTTGGCAGTTGAGCCGAGGCTCGCACGAAGTGCTAGATGGTTATAAATTTCACCGTTGACAGCGAGTATGACCTGACCGTCCTCGCCGACGAGGGGTTGGGCACCAGTGTCTTAACTCACAACGAATCAAGATCAATAATAGAATAGATGATAAGTCACGCACCAACACCAACAATAGCAAGGCGTTCGTGAAGAAGTATACCTTCCTTTCCGACAAAACACCCAGACCAGTCAGGTCCACGGTGGCGAAGACGTTTTGAGAGAGCCAAAAATCGAGTGCGCTCGGCTGCTGGGTTTTCTATGCCATGGACTGCAAGTATACCGCACATTTTGGAGAGGACAACGATAAAACTCCTCGATCTCTGTCTGATTTACATACATTTTGGCAGTTCTAGACTATGACTCGACCAGATAAGATAATTCAGAAAATTGATGCTTAGGTAATGATAGATCTTCACAAACCCTTCCAGTGCTTGCCAGTTCCCATCATGCGGCTCAGCGCGCTCGACAGGCGGGATCATTCTGATCTTTTGTTAAAGATCAATACCTCGTCATCTTCGTCGGCATGATGTTGTTCTGAGGCAGCGATAATATTGGCATGCACAATTGCCTCGTGGGAACCATGACGCGGACGTAGCAGCGCGTCGTCTTAGTACCGTGCCCGGAGGCTTCAGCTACTAGTTCGGCTATCCTCTATCGTGTCCAACGTTGGACGACAATATGAATCTCCCACAGGAGTGTCGGAACGAGGGAATAAGGATTTGAGATGTCGGCCCGATTACTTCACATGACCGCTTTAACGTGTTGTTCAACATCACTCTCGACCCTGGTGACCCTCTCCATTGAGCGCGTGTGTCAAGTGCATGCAGATCGCATACACAATACACTGTTCCCAGATTGTTCAGACACTAGGACCTCACATCAGCCACGCATCAGTCAAGCATCGTTACTGGAGTTGCCGGATGTACCGTTTTGACATCAAGTTGGTTGACGTTCCAAAATCCTGACGAAATCATTGATAAAGTGGCAACACTCCGTGGAGATGCTGTAGTCAATAATGAATTCCAAACAACATCCAAGGAAGGTGGATACTACCTCGCCCATCGTGACGCGCTTCTTGTTACAAACTCCAGGAACACCGTTTATTCTTGGAGGAATGCAGAACGTTGGTGCGATTTTGGCAAGCATTTTCAATCGGGCATCGAGAATGATTAATGATTCCCCATACCTAATCACTGGGTGCGAGACTAGCTCCTGGGGACTTGCAGCATATGATCATTGTTCGTGCAGAGAATATCATGGAAACGAAAGAAGGCCCTATCACGGGGTATGACAGTGTTCGGGAAAACGCTACATTCAGCAAACCTCTTCTGAGGAGTTTGCACAAAGGAACAGAGGGACGTTCAGGTGCCAACAGAGAATGCTCATGGTTCAACTGACGCTGCGGTGTTTTAGGGACACAGAACAAGGGGATCGTGGTGAGGCATCAACGTTTCAGCAATCCTAAGCCACAACTCACCTTTGGCCAAATAGCTGCGCACGCTATGATCATCAAAAAAGGAAAGAAAAAAAAATGCTGACTCTACTGTTCATGTTCACTGATCAGTCGGGAATTAGTTTGATAGGCATTACACAGGGTAGTTAGGATCGTGACAGGTTGACGTATACCAACCCCTAACTAACATCTTGAAATATTTCTTAGCAAAAAGACTCTCGTGACATTGACATGATGATATATCAGCTTGGTTGACGCGTGTGATTGAAAGCGCTCACCCTTCCCGAGGAGGATCGGCCTCGTTGATGTGCGCGTATCCCATGAGGGTTGGTCGCTAATTGGTGTAGGAAATCTTCCTAGCTACTTGGTCTCACATACTCCTCTCTCGATATCCAATCCTCAAATATACACCAACGGTAAAGAACAAGATTCCCAGAGCGAACACCTTACATTAATATTGCAATACCTGTGCGTGCAGTGCCCGAGATAATGTTATACTTCCGAAATATATTGCCTCTAAGACAAGGAAGAAAGACGGATTAACTTCCCATTGAAATCACCAACAGTTTATACTGCTCATAACAATCTGTGCACTATTATCACATTTCGAATGAGATCGAACGACAATCTACCGAACTGAGCTCCACCTATTATACAGAACCTTGACGTTCTGTTATCAACTCCCAGCTCTACACGGAGGTATAAGGATGGTATAACCCTCTAAGGGTGGAGCGCGTTCATGAGGCGGAAACAGCTCCAAGCAAGGAAAGACACGAATGTATAGATGCCAACACGGATGTTAAATGGGTTCTCCGTCAGGAAAGGGTATGGGACTAGACATCGAGGTGTTTCAGTAACATGCAACCAAAGGAAGATGCATATACTCACATGTTTGATTATAACTAGCGCAATATTCTACCCAGCAAGCATACCATGTTCCACAGGCGAGGACAACGAGTGGTGAACCGATTTGAACTTGCTTTTTGGTATATTTCTTCTCGAAGAAAACAAAGTCTGCAAGGAGGGTGACGACAGGTGCGAGATGGAGAGAGAAGTCTATGTTGAGAGGGATCCGTGCCAGTACAGGGAGGGTCGATGAAGAAGAGGGCTCAGATAGTCCCGGAAGCTGGCGCTGTAGAATCAATGATGGGAAAAACAACAGGAGCGACCAGTACACTGCGGATATCACAAACGTGAGCTAGGATGGATTCATCAATGAACGACATCGTCAGAGAGGCAAAAAGAGTTACAGGAAGAGCTATCATAAGGGAAGCACGCTTGGCTGCGCGAAGGGCTGGAGAATGTGTCATAAATACAAGTGGAGAGCTACTTGACTGTCGACACTCTTACCGGCAAATGAAGGCAGTGAATCACAGCCAAGGCTGAGGACCATGGTAAACCAAGCAACAGCTAGCCTTGCCACGAATTTGAGTCAGCTTCTCTCGGAGAAGGTCCAGGGTGGACAGTTCTCACCCTTGTATAGTCAGAAACTGGAAGTGCCCTCCTTTCTGTGCTCGGATCCAGCCATCCATGGGTAGCGTTCTAAGGCTCATAAAGCCATATGTCATTAAGCCCACAGCGACTCCATGTAAAAACAACACTTCCGGGCGAGGCATGATGTTGATCTGTCGATGAGAGGTTGAGGACCTGCTTGTGCAAGTCTAAAGGAGAGCAAGCTACTTGCCCGTGGTGTTCGGATGTTCTAACTATGTAATAGTGCTCAGCCAAAGAGTCCAGGCCCATCGTATGATCGCCGGTTACAGTGCTCACAACAACTCTTCATACACATCAACAGGTCACAAATTTTGTACACGCAGTTTCCTCTTCCCAGGAGTGAAGGCACATGAACCTGAGGTACATTACGTTCAAGAAACAGAATAATTTGTTTGAAGTAAAATGGTCCAAAGGCAAATAAAAGTACAGTTTGAGAATCAGGAAGTCATTTAACCCCAGAGATATGCTTGATGGGTATACCTGCCACCCCTGACTTCGGCAGCGCTGATAACACTGTTAATGTCTGCAATGTCTTCAGTAGACAACTCGATATCTCCTCCAGTACAATTCTCTAGAGTGCGCTTGATATGCCTGCAATAAGATCAAGACCCATGACAATCACACGTCTAGACAGGGACTCACGAGGAACCTGGCAAAGGGATGACATGCTTGCCCAACGATGCAACCCAAGCGATGCTGAGTTGAGCAGAGGTTACCTGC
>MU177899.1:365439-472814 GCA_016695465.1 Suillus americanus
ACGTCATCATCATCAATCCATGCTGAGAGGGGAAAGGTCAGTGAAAAAAAATTAGGATGAAGACCGATATACATACAGCTACTTTACCGACAGTAACGTTAGATGCAGTACCGCCGAGAGAGGTAGTGGCTCGAATAGACATTCTAATGAAGGTTAGATTCTGGATCTGGGATGGACCACAGGAAGCTGAAGTGGTCTTTATAGCTTCATAGCAAGTACGCGACTTGAAAGATGAGCTGGCCGAGATGTTACGCAGTGTCTGCGGCAGATTTGATTATCGAGCGGTTGCATACTGAGAGGGCGTAATCAGAACGTTTGTCAGAACATTGATTTCAATGACATGATCACTATTACTACTAGTAGGATCACTGACTCACTGCAAATCTGATGATCATGGATCGCAGGCTCGAACGGCATGATGACAGTGTACGTCGAATAGTGTCGTCTCACTCGCTTTGTCAGCTTGGTATGCTTTGTAAGCTGAGTCTAAGCACCTTTTGGCTTGATCTTAATCAAAATTGTCCCCGTCATCGATGGCGGCCGGCATCATCGACTACGATTCATCAAGACCGCCGAATACTCAGGACGTAACGAATCAATCCTTCGCCGTACACTCACAGAGTGAGAAAACGGATATCTGCGCTGATATGATGTGGATTGCAGATGTACATGGCTGACAGCGGGACTATATTCTGTTAGAAGGTATTTCCAATTCACAGGGATGATTTTCTCTCATCTCAGCAAGGTCTTTCTCCTCTCGAAGACCATCTGGACGTAGGCTACATGGCAACCTCAAGGTTTGACTCCACGGTTGCACATTATCTTTTGTTAGGCTTGCAGATTATATTCGATATTAGTCTCACGTGGAGGAAAATGTGCGCGGGCTTCGACGCTTTGACTACCTACCCATCTCCTTATCATTTCAGCCTCGCCCTCCCTACCACATACTCGGAACACAGGTTCTATCTAAACTGTCTCAATTCGCCGAATTAAATAAGAGTGCGCCAGTACCAGTACCATCCCAAGTGGTCCAAGACTGCGATTCCTAGGGCATTCAGTCACAATATCATCTATACTGGAGGGATATCCGTGGATGGCGCTGCTAGAGATCTCCTGGCAGCTCTGTCAACCTTGTCATGACTCGACTCACATGTTAGTCTGGCATATCTGATTGCTTATCACCTGAGGCCTGTTGCAGCCACCAAATACAAGGCATGATACATCTCATGATCTGCAGCCCATTAAGGATGCTCAGGTCGGCCAGGGCGCCACACATGTCAAATCGAGGATTAAAGATAACAAGATAACATATTGTTTGGTTTGGTGTTACATGTCATTGGACACTCTCCAGACCATCCAGCCCAACCCAACGTTTACCATCCAGGACATTCACCCGAAAATCAGATTCACTCCGACCATCTAATATAAAGCCTTCTCACCAAACGCTTAGCGTGATAAATGCCTACACGTCATTCTTGGCGTAGTTTGCGTTGACGCCGTAAATATTTACATATATCAAAAACAAAGAATGCGATTACACCGTCCCATTGGCATTATGCACGAAGCAGCATATGTAGTATGTATGATATTTGTCCGTCCACAAACCCATTTCACTCTTTCTTAGCCTGTACCTCACGCGCATGCGCACGCTCTGCAAGGTCCACCCCTACAAGGATTTTCGACGCCTTCCAGAGCTGCACAAGATTGATAATGTTCTTTCCTACACAGACGAATGCGCTGGGGATCGCA
This sequence comes from Suillus americanus, assembly GCA_016695465.1. NCBI lineage: Eukaryota > Fungi > Basidiomycota > Agaricomycetes > Boletales > Suillaceae > Suillus > Suillus americanus. The sequence continues at coordinate 367,189 of MU177899.1, forward strand.
ACAAGCTCGGGCCAGGTGAGACCTGCGAGCCATGTGGAGTAAACGCCGAGCCCGATAGGCGTGTCCACCCATTTCATGAGGTAGAGAGAGACGAAGAAGAGCTCGTTGCCTGCACACATGAAGAACAGAGTACGCTGTTTTACGCATGCGGTCAATTTGGGCAGCGGTAACGTGCGAACGGAGGAAAACGCACGGAATCATTATAGTAGTACCATAGGATACGACTGACTTCGCTCGTCACCAACTTGTGGCTCCGCGAACCAGTTACGAGTGAGCTGAATGATATTCGGTGAGGACTGGACAGGCCAAAACCGGAGCTCAGAACGTACCTGTACATGTGCATGTAATGGCTGGCGAAATCAAGTGAGATAAGGAGCTGGAATACCACTGCGAAATTTGGGTATGCAGACGATAGATAACAAAGCAGGCACGATGTCGTACACCTGGAAGTGCGCGATATGAGTTAAATTAGGAGAAGTTGAAGGAATGAGGGGAAGAAGTGACGCACCGATCTGTGACCATGTCCAACACTGCACCGAATTTCGATGTCTGACCTAGGGCTCGTGCGGCCTGACCATCCACAGCGTCCAATAAACATGATATTACATATGCAAGAGTGCAGTATTTGGGGTGATAGCTCATAAAGTGGAGCGAAAGCCCAGCAAGGATGATGCGCGTGTACCCTATGTGGTCCAAACGTCCGAATCAGCACAAAACAAAATCAATGCAACAGGACTATCGCACCAATGATGTTAGGTATGAAAAGGAAGACATTTTCAGAATATGTTTGAGCTGTGGCGAGGTCAACTGCGACCTTTGCATCGACGACGTCGATTGAACCACGCCGGCGCATCTTGCGGGATGGATTTGCTGAACCGTTTTTTGTCATTGCGGGCGGGGAGTGTTGATGGAGTCAATGAAGGAGGACGTTCGTGAAACGCAAGTTCTGCTAAATTTGCACAGTTCTGAACTAACGTCAAACACATGTGACGTAACATTACGAGTGTCACTACCGGCTGCCACGGTAAAACCAAAGTACCAGTCCGTATTAAACAACTTAGTTAACTAATATCACTAGAGCAAGTCATGGAGGTAGCGTGGACCATTGCAAAAGAAAGTAAGGGGTATACGACTCAGTCATGTCCGGCTTCATTAACTCGCTCATTCAACCAGACGAACTCGACTTTATGGGATGCTGGCTGAAGTACACACCCACACCGATGCCAACAGCTGCGAGGATGATAATGATGGTGAGCCAGAAGCAGATCCAGCGTTTTCGTCGCGCAGAGCGGGCGTGTTTCACTGCGACCTCGGTGTGCTTTTGTCTGCAAAGAAGTCAGTGGCCGTGCGCATAGGTAATCATAACAGCTGCTCACCCTCCCTCGGTGTCATGTGCAACACCTGCTGCTGCCGTCTCGATAGCGTCAACTTTCTCTTCTTGCTCGCTTAGAAGGGTGGCCATCTGAAATAAGAAGAGTGTTCTTAGCAAATCCATCATACAAGCAAGTGTTGCACCTACGTCATTGAATAACTGAGCCAGCTCTCCGAGGGTCTGTTCAATTCGGCGAATGTCCTGGTGTCGTTCCTGGACTTCTCGATATGCAGCCCGCGAGTCCCCATATCGGTTTGACGAAGTGAGCTGCGCAGCAGAGATGAACAACACACTCCTCTTCTAAGCGAATAAAGGCTTACTGCTTGCGCAAAAATTTGGCTTCCTCCGCCTTGATCATCATTCACCACAGCAGCAACTTCTTCAGGTGTAGCATCGGGTTTCACTGAATATTTTAATTAAAATGTGAGTGAAAGAATGGGAAATGAATATACCTATTTTGAACTGTCGCTCCACACGCTGACGATACTGCTGGCGATATTGGCGCTCGACATCCTGGTACCGCTGCAAGGTGGCCATAAATTTTGTCCGAACCACATCAATCTGACAACCACGTCAACGGCTGTGTTGTACAGTGAAAGGTGACATACTCTGTTCTTGCGAATTTGAGCATCCGGGCCTGCACCAGTGGGTTTCTCGAGTGCACGGATACGGTTAGCGAGACTGTTGCTGAGTTGCCTGGTCTCGTCTGTGAGGCGTTCGAGCTGAGCTGCATTTGCTTGTGTTGCTGCATCATCAAGGGCGTTTAGGGAGCGTGAGTGGAATTCAGCGACGCGAGTGACATTGTCATCAAATTCTTGGATCGAATCTTGGATGGCGGTGGCCTAGATTGAAATGCGAGTTCGTACCGGAGAGAAATACGAGAAGAAATAGACACACCTCTGCATAAAAAGCAGACAAAGGGTCTGTTCCTGTACCATTGCCAGTGCCATTTGCAGAAGGTGAAGGGCGTGCTTGCATCTCATAGTCCCCCTGTCCTGGATCTGGTGTAGCATTCTGCCGTTGCGCCTGAAAATGTCTCTGTTAGAATTTCTTTTGAGCATGAATACTAGAAAAGTAAATACTCTAAGAGCAGCTAGTCTGTCGCGACCCATATTTTGTGATAAAGTCACAGATACGCCAGTCTGAGAGTGGTTGATGTGGAAAGGTGCACGGCCGCAGTGAGGTTCCTGTTACGTGAGAAACGAACTCAACGAGAGAGTTACTTGGCAGTACACGTTGTAACGTCGTTGCTGGACTCGACAGACGACGGCCGCCAGTGCACGATGATGAGAATAAGTAGTGCTCCAAGGACTGATACGGAATAGAATAAAATCTATGTGACAGCGCAGCGAGGCTCCCAAGAAGGGAAGTTGTTTATTGTCTGAACAGCTTGACATCGCACCAGCATGCGAACACCTAGTGCTTTCATTCAAAGGTCGCGCTCACTGTTCAAAGCAACGTCGACGCGCAAGAGTATCCATCCTGCTATCAGGCTGGAGCGTATTTCACGAAAAGACGGAACACCGCCAGCACAACGTGTGTACAAACGTCTTGCTTCATCTACTCTACCGGCCAGCACAAGTTCAGATATACCAGAACCATCTGCTGCTGGTCCTGCACCTCCAGAGGAACCTGAAAAGCCAACAAAACGGACGCGGATATCTCCCACTGCTTCGAGCTCGCCGTCTACTCCACCTGAGGACAGCGTGCAACTCCCTCAGGACTTGAACATCCTTTGGCTTCCAGACGATGGTCCAGCAGAGACTGATTTCTTGAACAATAATAATCTACCTGCTCCAGAGCTCTTTGATGAAGCACTGACTAATCTACATATTACCCTTCATCCGCAGACCCAGCATAGAGCGGCCTATTCATCTTCTTCAGGTCCTCCTTTAGAGCCCACCCTTGCCCTTTATTGTCCAATAGAGGGTGGTGAATATATAATCGATGCTACTGTAAAAGAGCTTGCTCACAGGACAGGTGCTGAAGTCCTCGTCATCGATGCAGTCCAGCTTGCTGCTGGCGAATGTGGTCATTTTGGCAAAGGTGCGTATCTATCCTGTAACGAATGCCTGTGGTTCTAACGCTGCACTCCATCAGCTGCAAATGCCCTCCAACTCCCCCGCAATCCCCTCCATTTCCAGCCCCCACCTGCTTCAAATTCCCAATCCTCCCCCCTTCCCGTTTCATTCGATGAAGACGACGACATGGACATGATGTCTCCAATTGCTATCCCTTCTCAAATGACCCTTCACCTTCTCGCGCCCGCTTCAACACGTGGACGCACCTCCGTACTTACCGCCTCTCGCAGCAATCCCGCCCCAAACCGTATCAAAACGTTTTTTGATGACCTCGTTAATCTACCTTCTCCAAACGATGCTAGCACGGCTGGTACAAACACCACCCGTCACCCACGTATCGTCTACGTTCGCGACTTTCCTGTCCTTGCGTCCGCCTCTGCGACGTGGTACCCCCACCTACTTTCTGCCGTCCGCCAGCGCCGCATCGGTCCTCTCGCCCGTCCGTCGTCCCCAGTATACAACCCAATGTCCATAATCTTTGGCATTACCCCACCCATCGTGCCCACACATGTGTCTGCGTCCATGTCTGCGTTCTCTGCTGGTCCAAGCCAACACGGCCTCGTGAATGTAGCAGGACGCCGGAGGTCGCTGCACGCTACAGCTTCCACGCCTCCCCGCTCAGGTATTGCTGACTGGGGCGAAGACGACGCTGCCGAGCGTGCCCGCGAGAAACGTCTCAAGGACCGGCTACGCCGTTGGGAGAAAGACGGGGACGCCGCTCTGCTCCAGGACCTCCCTGCGCTCTCCACCCGGCCTGAAGAGCCCGAGGGGGAACGTGGGCCTCGAGGTGTTGTCGTCATTGGAGGATCGTCCATGCCGCCGATGCTTGAGTCTATGATCGCACAGCGCGGCATGGCGAACGGGAATAGCGCACCGGAGAGCGAGGTGACGACGCCTTTCTTCCGCGCGTCTGTGCTCGTGCCTGGGGTGCGTCTGCAGGCGGAGGAACGCCTATGCCGCACGAGCCGTCGACGAGAAATCAATGAACTTGCGATGCGCATGGGTGTTGGCGCGGTCGGAGGTGTCCTTGAACGCGCGGAGGTAGTGGAGGTGAAAGGTGAACGTGAACGTCAGGAGGACATGTGGGATGACTGGAGCAATCAATTCGAGCCGTGGACGAGCGTACGGCAGATCGCAGATCGGGCGGTGGGGAGCGTCGTGTCTTCTTCTGGACTTCCTCAGCAAAAGAAGCTGGGGCTCGAGCCGACGCCTGTGCCGTGGGCAACTGTGCACCATGCCTGGGCGGCTCAGCGCTCAGCGCATAATCTGCGCAAGTCGTTCATGCGCGACTCTGTGGTGAAGATAGTGAAGCAGAAGGATGCGGAAGAGGAGCACGAAGATGCGGAGGGCGAGGAAACAGATGGAGAGAAAGTGGATGAGGTTGTGGAGCGTGTCAGGCAGGACCCAGACCTAGAACAACATGAACAGAGGCTGTTATCTTGCATCGTGGACCCTGGTGAGCGGCTTTAGTGTTCACATCTATGCCATTTATTCATCGTGATGATCCAGCTTCGTTATCAACAACCTTCAGCCAAGTTCACCTCCCAGAACATACCGTCGACGCGGTCCGTACGATCGTATCCCTGCCTCTACTCCACCCAGCGGCATTCCAGCAAGGTATTCTGAAGGAACACGGTATGACCGGATGTCTTCTCTTCGGGCCCCCAGGAACAGGCAAAACGCTGGTCGTCCGTGCGCTTGCAAAAGAAGCTGGCTGTCGGATGCTGATCATATCGCCCTCGGACGTCATGGACATGGTGCGTTTCTTGTTCCATCCCTCGTGACTCGCTAACCCCCTGCTTTAGTACGTCGGCGAAGGCGAAAAACTTGTCAAAGCCGTTTTCTCGCTTGCACGCCGTCTCTCGCCCTGCGTCGTCTTCCTAGATGAGATGGACGCACTCTTTGGGGCACGAGTGTCTGGGCGCGAGAGTGGCGGAGCATTTGCGCATCGTGGGGTCATCACTGAGTTCATGCAGGAGATGGATGGACTGAAGTCATCGAGAGAGGATAGGGTGATTGTGATTGGTGCAACGAACCGGCCGTTTGATTTAGATGATGCGGTGTTGAGGAGGGTACCAAGGCGGTTGTTGGTCGATCTGCCTGGGGAAAAGGAGCGCGAAGGCAAGTTTTGCTCTTTTGTTATGTTCTGTTATGTTGCATCTCTCACAATTGATCTTTATTCAGAGATACTCAAGATTTTGCTTCGGGACGAGACGTTGGCGCCTGAAATTGACCTCAAGGCGCTGGCAACGAAGACAGAGAGCTTCTCTGGATCAGACCTCAAACGTGAGATCAGCTGTGACGAATTTTGTGTCTCGATCTGACGCCCTTCTCTTAGATCTTTGTGTCTCTGCTGCCCTGGATGCCGTCAAGGAGAATGTTCAGGTTCCGTGGAAACCTGATGTCCTCAAAACCTCACCAGCTAGCGAGCTTATCACACCTCCTGAGGTGGCTTCGCTGGACACTGCGTCTGCCTCGCAGACGTCTGGAACAGAGACTCGGACGGAGACTCAAGCAGACGCCCATGAACCGTCACTCGAAGAACCGGTGATCGAACCACTGCCCCATGTTCGCGTCATTCATGCTCGCCATTTCACCAAAGCACTCAAGGAAATCACGCCTTCCTCATCCGAGACTCTCGGTAGTTTAGCAGACCTTCGGAAATGGAACGAGGAGTTCGGCGAGGGCCGAAAAGACAAGAAGCGACACCAAGTGTGGGGGAAGGGTAGGTTCGGTTTCATCAACAAGACCGTACCAACACCCGAAGACGGGCGGGTGACGGCCAGCTGCACATCGCACCCAAGCCAATCATCAATAGAGCAATGATAGGCTAGGCTAGTGTAGAGTACAATAAATAATACACATGAAATCACCGGGTGCGCGTCGTGCGGCGGCGCCCGTTTCCTTGTGTCTGCTGTGGGGCTTCGTCTTCTTCTTCGTCTTCATCCTCGTCTACATCCATATCTACAGGTGCCTTTTTCTGTTTGCCTTTGCCTTTGCTCCTGCCCTTACCTTTTCGCTGTGACTGAGTCTGAGTCCGTGATGGTTGCGAAGGCTCCACTTCCATCTCTTCTTCTTCTTCTTCATCATCATCATCATCACTTCCATCCTCAGTACTTTTCCTCCGTACACGGCGTCCCTCGTCTTGACCATCCTTGATGGCTTCCTCGCCAACAGGGGTCATATTCTTGGGGTCCTGTGGCCAATCTTGCGAACAAGCTGGACACTTGGCATTCCGACTGCGATACTTCCTACAACAGTGGTAGTGCAAACGTGCCTTGCAGTTTGGCGTGCTGCAGGCAACGCCACGAGTAATGATCTGATGTACTTGAGTTAGTAGCTGAGGAGAAATAAGGTGGTTCGAGGGCTCACCTCATAGCATATGACGCATTCAAGACACTCTTCGGGATATGAGTTTTTGAGGTATGGAAGTAGTTCCAGCAACGTGCGCGTTGAGAGGGAATAGCGACCTCGTCTATGAAGCGGTGAGTCTTCTTGAATGTCAGAGATCTGAAGGTATCTCGCCTGCTCTTTAACAACCACCCTTTGGCGACAAAACTACCGAGCACGATTTCGGCTTGCGCTTTCGTCATGTTTGTCTTGAGAGAGTTGACTTCGCGTAGGGCAAGTAATGAGGATACAGAGTACGCCTCATGCGGGGCGAGCATGATTTGCTCCACCTGTAAAGGCACATGATAGGTAACATGACAGAAGGAATTTCGTATAACTCACGACTGCCTTGAAGTAGGCGATTTCAACTGGTGAGTAATCTGTAGCCATTTGTGCAATTTCATCATCCTTGCTGTTTACCTGTCATATTGTGAGTACAGTTGGGACCACTAGTCTGCAGAATGACCGACCATAGCGTACATCTCCCTGCCAGTCTGTTCATCTGTCAGGTGCCGAAACTCAAGGTCCAGGCAATTGAGAGAATTATTGATACTGATCACGAAGAGATCCCAATCCTCTCTTTTGTCAGAAAAACGAATATCCAATGTCGGGTTTGCAACTGAAGATGGTCAAATGTCTACATCGAGCGAAAGGAGGTGAAAGTTGTGTGTACATACCTTTGACAGCATCGATACATTTTTCCCAGAGAACCTGAGCGTGCTTGAAGGAAAGAATGCTGCGTGAAAATACACCTTGGAGAAAGAGACGCTGAACGTCGTTTGCAGATACCATCGTGGTCAAGATATGAGACACGTAAAGTACGCGTCAATTAAATCGCGTCGCGTCGGTGGCTTCCGGAAACTCAGTTCGTTATATATACGGCATGATAAAATTTGTTTGCAAGTTGTGTACTATCAGAGTCAAGTAAGTAGTCATATGCATATAGTAGTGTCCGTGCCCTATCGTAGTGTGCTCAAACAAGAGTAGCAAAAATCACCACCCTGCATTACAACTTTGGGACTCGAAGGGTTTTGCTGACCATCGCGGCTGCCCATAAACCGAAAATAACACTGACAGGGTGGATATCCCCACGGCCACCTGGTGTTCCCCACAACGTAATGAGACCTCCTGGTATCCCCTGTTTGCCCTCAACCCAACCTCGTCGAACCCAGTATGACAGAATCGCGACGAGTCCGAGGGACGAAGGGATTGGAAGGCCCTCAAAGTACCTGGACTTGCCTGCTGCGTCCTTGGGGATAATCGCGACGGTCGCGTTAAAGCGGGCGAGACGAGCGAGACCACAACATATGAAACCAGTCAAACATACGGTGTCAAGGTATGTCCGAAGGCCCACAGCAAAAGCAACCACAGCTGGTGCAACACCAAATGATACCTACCGTACAATCAAATTAGGCGAATGAGGGGCGCTTATTGAGAGAAATTACATACCAGATCTGCAAGGCTGTCCAGTTCTTGACCCAGCATACTGGATGATTTTCTCCACCTCGCGACTTTACCATCCATAAAGTCAAACATCAGGCCGGCCAGTGGGAGAGCAAGTGCCCACAACAAGTAATCATCATCATTCGTCAATAGGTACTGCGCAGATGAAAATATTGAGAAAGAGCCGCAGACACCGTTCATAATGGTAACAAGATCAGCTAGACGGAAGTTTCTGAAAGCAAACTTCTTAGCAAGTCAAGAAATTACGGATAACACGAGGATCCGCACCTGACTAGGGAGAAATGGCCATCAGTATCGTTGTATTGTTGGAGAGAACTGTCGTGCTTGTTGCCATTCACTGGACTGGGTTTGCTTCGGGCCATGCTGGATTTATGTAAAGTGGTGGATGGGCAGACGACCAGCAAGAGTCATGGGCAATGAAGCCAGCTTCGGGGTCCTTCCATTATAGCTCAAGGACTTCAAACACCGCAAACAGATATGAATACAACAATGATAAGTCTACAGACGTTAATCTACTCTACGGCCATTGCGTCCCCTCGCTGCGCTTTCTCAATTTCTATGCTCTTTGCAGCATACTGGTTAGGATGCGTGACACTTTCCCCTTCTCCGATCCCATCACCTTTCTTAACTCCTGCCGCTGCATGAGTGATCTCAAAAACTCGGGTACAGGCGACATGATAGTGTCCTTCTTTCACAGTACGCATGACCTCCGCCAAATCCGTCGATGTCAGTCCTTGTGATGAATAAGTTGCTAATAAACTCGTTTGCAAGTTGTCCGGCGCAAAGTGGCGATATGGACATCCATGGCAATCGGAAGGTCCGGGTTTATCTGTTAAAAGAATCTGCTGACAGCTGTATATAATTAACCATCAGAATGTTGGAGCTAAGATTTTACACGTTCATACCTCTTCGCTGGATAGTTGGCACGCTTCCCTTCCAGTCCAAATGAATGTCTGATATTGTACTTGTACTCTTTGTTGAACTTGTCGTCCGTAAGATTACTGAAAGACTTCCTCCAAAATGCAATTGCTTCGTCTATCGACAAACCAAGAACCTGATAAATCACGGTCAACGAAGTTTCCATTTAGTTTGCAATAAATGTCCGACTTTGAGAAACAGCCCGTATTGCAGCCGACCAAAATGTTTCAAGTGACGGTCCCGCATGAGGCATTCGTGTAGGTTCCGCATGCACAAGGGGAAGTGTCGTTTGGCGAGGTCATCCACCATATCTGCTCTGATCTCATCGCCCGTGGTTGGACCAGAGTATTCTGAAGCCACCCCTGCGACAAATCCTCGAGACATATGATTGAGTATTTCAGTTAGGCGTGTATCACCATCCATGCGCATTATTGATCGAGCGGTTGACTGTCAGGAAATCAGAAAAGGTTTGGGGTTTGGTAAATGCTAACTGACATCGAGCGCATTTTCAAGGTTCGCCTCAAATGCTCGCAGAACAATGCTGAGTTGTTCCTTACTAGGAACGTACGCCCAGCCGTCTTTTAGCAGGACACGCCGCTTATTGACGAGATCCGGCACTTGAGTCCATCTCACCTGTAGATGATGAGGAAAGAGCAAGAAAGGTGGACTGATTGACGCACCTTGTAAAGCCTCTCCGTCGTCGGAACTCCTTCCTCTGGCTGCTGTATTCCCAACCCCTTCAGTTCACTGGCATACTGTAACTTCTCCTCGGAGTTGACCTAGTAGTACCGTTAGTGCGAGAAATGAATGTTATCATGCACTTACTTCAGTCCACTTGAAGTCCCGGGATTGTAGAAAGAGCTCTCGCTCTTTTGTATCATCACTCTCATATCTCACTCGGAAGAGGGCGGTCTCTGCTTTCACGAACCTCCTCCTCAAGTCCTCCCTACAAATCGGTTACCAGATGGGAGGTCGATGATGAAAATGTGACGCACGATCGACAAAAAGCAAGTCTGAGTACGAAGTGACCCAGGTGGTCATTCCTCCTTTCCGTCTGCGTATCTACAGTTGAGGCACTACTGCTGTTGAGAGGAAGGTGATCCTTGCATTGCCGCGTGGTCACACTCTTCAATTCCTCCCAAGATCTGTTACGCGCAAAAGACGACTCGATTTCTGCAAGAACGCGAAGGCGATCCAAGGCGTATCTTTCAAAATCCTCTAAAGAGACTTCATACCATGGGGACTTGTCATAACTTAAAATGGATTGAGGTCACCTCCTGAAAGTAGGCAATAAGCATACATACAAGTTAAGACGGAAAGGCCACTCAAAAGAGTTTGCTGATTTGGACGAGTCAAATTTCGCTGGGTCAAATTTCCTCCTTTCAGAATTGTTGTACATTGAGCGAAAACGATGAGTGGGCACTCCAGTAGATGCTAATGCAGGGAACGCGAGGTGTCACAAACGCGTAAATATCCGTCACACTATAATGTCACGGAAAACGTACGGTATACAAAGGTGGGAACGACAGCATCAGCAGGATTCGGGCATCATTGTTGATGATGAGGGCTATGTGACGCCAGGCCTGACTCGTGATAAGAAACATTATGCATATCTGAGTCCTCACACTGACTTTGACAACAGGAGGAGTATCGGTGTGGTCGAGTCCTCGACCAGGGTGGAAACACAAGTATCTGCTGAAAAATTCTGCAATCATCAGTCCAAAACTCAACGTGGTAGTACCAGCGGGGTCAGGACGAACACTATGTTATAGTATGAGACCATTCTCGTTGGACCATAAACTACATAATACAATAATACTAAGGTAGACACTTCAAGCATAGATTCATAACCATGTATATCATTCATCAGCGAGGTCCGGGAGTCGCAGAACGGCCAGTTTTGCGCCGAACCAGCCGCGCGCTTTTCTGCTTGCCCGTAGCCCCATACGGGTCAGGTGGGTCTTCCTCAACGTCAAAGGTCACTCCTGGTCGAGGGCGACTTTTCTTCCTCCTCTTCTGCTCCGCCTCTTCTCTATCCCTCCACTGGCTAGTTGCCACCATGGGATCGCGCGAAGGCGGCGGCACCATAGGCGGAAGAGGCTTGACTTGACTGACGGTAGAGTGAGCCGGCGACCCGATCACAGTGTTTGTCTGTGTGAGCCATGATAAGACTCGACATCCAACAACATGAAAATCATACGTACCGCAGTGTTTCCATCACATACGTCGAGAGATGCTCCAGACATGGTGCGATTTCTCTTGCTAGTCAGGAAACTGAACGGAGAGAACACATTGGACGAAGGGTGCTTGCGGTCACGAAGAGGATGTGCAGATGAAGTGGTCATCTCGGGGTGCTTCCTGGCTCTGTCCCTAGGTGCCTTTGGTTGAACCGATGCTAATGAGGGCGGAAGAGTCGTAGTCTGAGTAGGGAGTGCAGGAGCCACCGCCTTATCCTTTGATTCCTTAGGCGAAGAAAACGACTTAGAGTGCTGCATGGGCTGTGCTACAATCGCCGGAGACTTGTGCTGCTCCATAGATAGCTTTGGAGATCGAGCAACGGGATTTTCGAGAGGTTTAGAAGAGCCAGACCCTGACATGGTCCTGAACAACCCTCCAAGGAAACCACCTGGCTTCTTCTTCGACTCCTTAGATTCTGTGGACACCTGCCTCTGCCTCATCGGGGGCGCGGCGACTTCGTGTGGAGAGGCGAAACTCGTCTGCGGTGTTTGGGGTGTCTTAGGCATCGAGGGTGCAATAGAGGACGGCGTCATCAGCACCTCGGACTCATGGGAGAATGTACGATTCATAACTGGTGGCAGGTGAGCTCGGGACGGAGCAGGCGTAGATGGATGTCCTGAGACTGCAACACGGGCAGCCCACGAGGGTGCGGCTGTCTTGGAGGGGCGAAACGAAACGTTTCCTTGCGATGAACTGGGGAAAGGCTGTGTTGACATATCACTGGAGTTGACTAAAGGCTGAGAAATTTTACGAGGAGAAGGAGGACGTGGGTTGACATTAGATGTGGAAACAGGCTGTGGAGTGGGTAATGATACAGTTCGATGATGGGGTATAGGATGCGTCGAATGCGAGGGTTTGGGTTGCTGATTGGCGCTCGCTGGGGTAGCGTGACGATGAGATGTAGGGTATAATGGGTTCATGGCTGAAGCATAACGAGAAGCAGAAGAAAGCAAACCACGATAACGAGTAGAATCACTGGTATTAGGAGGGTCCTGCACTTGGGTTTTTGCAGATGGAGTGCTGGCAGCCGCACGGACGTTGAGACCTTGAGGAATAGTCACAGGAGTTACAACAGGACGAGAGGAATAAGGTTTCGCATGGGTCTCTGCATTATGAGGGTGAGATGCGACAGCAGACGCAGCAACTGCCGCATACTGTCTGCTACCTTTGGATGCAGCATCAACAGGAACGTTCTGAGTAGCATTTGACGGCGGAGCAACTGGTCGGGTGGTCTGCGCTGCAGCACCTGATGCGCTGGTAAGAGGTCGAGATGAATGAGATTTCGTGTGGGTCTCCGTAGTCGGCAAATTTTGAGGGGCGGTCATGGTCGCAGTAGGGGTCGCGGCGTATGATCTCCCTTTGGATGCAGCATCTATAGAAGCACTCTGAGCAACAATCGGTAACTGAGAAACATGTCGAGCACCTTGCGCTGCAATAGCTGATGCGTTTGTATATGTAGGGGGTGCTTTTGCACTTGGCTGCACATCAGTCGACCGTTGGTACCCTCGAGGCTGTCCACCAGACGATGTCGTCCGGTGAACGGGATCTTGGTGCGATGGAGTAAAAGTGGTCTGCATTGGCGGAGCGGAGAACGGAGCACGAGAAGATGCAGAGATGTATGCGTGCTGTTGAATCAACGATGCAGAAGGGACATGAAATGAAGTTGACGCTACGGTGGTGGGAGTAGGTTGCACGCTGGGGCTGGGCTTCACAGTGGATGTAGGCTGCACGCTCGGAGTAGGTTGCACACCGAGGCTAGGCTTCACAATGGGGATAGGTTGAACACTCGGAGTAGGCTGCACGCTGGGGTTAGGCTTCACAGTGGGGTTTGGCTGCACACTTGGAGTAGGCTGCAGACTAGGAACAAACAAATCCGAAGACTGCACTTTGGCAGCAGGAACACTCGAGGAAGCTACAGGAGCCTCAGACTGAGCCGGAACATGTGTCGGCGGATACGTCTGCGAAGGATTCGCAGTCCACTTATTTCCGAACTGCGGAGACTCAGGAACATCCTCGATGGTGACTTTGGGCCGTGTCAACTTAAGAGCAGGATTGGTCGGTTGTACGCTCGCAGGTGCTTCCTGACTCGGCGGAGGGCGCTGTGAATCTGATGTACCCTGATTAACTCCACTAGCAGGACCCGTACCCGCAGATGGTAATGCCGGTGTAGCTAGAGAAGCTTCGCGAGAGATAGCAGGTGCAAGAGCAGCAGCCTTTTGGTATGCGGAACTTGCAGTCGCAGGCACAGCACCCATTCCTTCACCCGTCCAAGGCTTGCTCTTGTAGGAATCGGCATGTCCGTTGGGCAACGAAGGCTGAGCAGAGGGAGCAGAGGCTGTCAAAGTCGAGGTATGAGTGGCAACTGGAGCTGGAGCGGGCTGCTGCAATGGAACAGCAGAGCTCGTGGGCGTGTTGTTGATTCCAGCGGGACTACTGGGTGTCAGCTTGACAGGGAAAATGTCCTCTGGGATGTCAATTCCTGGTACTCTTGGTGGCGGAACCGGTAGAGGTGGAGGCGAAAACTGTCCAGTAGCAGCAAGTTGACCGTATGACGAGGGAGATGGAGCCTGCGACATTGCAGACTGGGATGGAAACCCAGAAGTCTGCTGGTGCGACGCTGTAGAACCAACAGGATGGACCGTCTGTGGCTGCGCGTCTAGTGGATGGTCACGACTACCGGACGTCGTCCTCAAGATCTGTGAAGGCGGTGGGTACGATGGTGCAAGAAGACTGCCGTATGGCGACGCCGGAGCCTGCGGCGCCACAGATTGTGATGGAAACCCTGGATTCTGCTGGTGTGCCGCTATAGATCCTTGCCCATGCGGAGGATGCACACGGCTGTCGGACGTTGTCCTCGAAACCTGCGAAGGCAACACTACAGATTGGGACGTAGACTCAGGAGTCTGTTGGTGCAACGCCATAGAACCAACACTATGAACCGTCTGCTGCGGGGGATGTTCACGGCTGCCAGACGTCGTCTTCGAGACCTGCGAAGGCAACATCACAGATTGGGATGGACGCCCAGGAGTCTGCTGCTGTGACACAGTTGGAGCAACAGAATGGGTATGAATGGTCTGTGGCTGCGCTTGTGGAGAATGTTCACGGGTACCGGACGTCGTCCTCGAGATCTGCGAAGGCGCTGGGTATGATGGTGCAGGGAGACTGCCATATGGTGACGCGGGAGTCTGGGGAGTCAAAGACTGTAATGGACGAGCAGGAGTCTGCTGGTGCGACGCGACAGAGTTAACAATATGAGTATGAACCGTTGGCGTCTGCGGATGGTCGCGGCTGCCAGACGTCGTCCTCGAGACCCTCGAAGGTAGCGGGAAGGATGGCGTCGGAAGATTGCCATATGATGACGGAGACGGAGTTTGCTGCACCACAGGTTGTGGTCCCGAAGCCTGCTGGTACGACGCAGTGGAGCCAACAACATGATTGTGAGCTGTCTGTGGCTGCACCTGCACCTGTGTAGGATGGTCCCGACTCCCAGATGTAGTTCTCGACGCTCGCGAAGGCGCTGAGTAAGACGGGGCTAGGAAACCTGAGTTGTGCAGAGGCTTATGAGGCAACTCCTGGTTCTCAGACAATGGCGTAGCTCCTATTACAGCAATCTGGGGAGGTGCAGGGAAGAGGAGGTATTTCGACTGCTCTGGCGTGGCTGCCTGTTCTGCGTGTGAGTGAAACCTGCAAAGATAGCTTCGATCTGCGTACCTCTTTGACCTTCGGCATGCGAGGTGAATTATCTGGAGAGCGCCGAGGTGTCCCGGAAGCATACACCTCCTTTGGCGTGCCATAAGGCGACGACCGCAGCGAGGAATTTGGAGTTGGAGCTGAACGGTTTGCATGGGGTATTGTATAGTGGTTGTCTTGAGAGAGGACTTCACGTAGCTGTGGATGAGCTACCGCGGGCGGATCGACCTGATCATGTGAGTTATTACGACCTGAATGCTTCTCCTCCCTGGCCGCGTAACCATCCTTGAGCGGTTGGGCTGCTTGCACGACCCAGGATGATTTGACTGTGCTCCCATTGGAAATCTGAGCGGTCGTCATGCGAGGAGCGACGATGTGGGGTTCTGGACGATCGAGTGAAGTTCGTGATGCACGAGGAGGTTGTGATGCCATCATCATCGTCTGTGAGGTGTTCATCGATGTTGTGTGAGCAGGAGGTGTGGATGGTGATCGTTGGGTTCCTGTCATGTTATTGCTGTGGGTTCCAGATGCGAGGTGAGTCTGTGAGCTCATAGGGGTTGGGTGCGCAGAAGGGAGAGATCCGTAGCCCGACCCAATCTTAGGTGGACTCGAGTTCGTCCCACGGGCAGGTGATGAGGTTACAGGCGGTTGGCTGGAAGCTACCGGACCTGATGAGGGCGTCGGTCTAGTCGACTCATTCTGATGATCTGCGAACGAAGATGAACGTTGAGGTCTTGGGCCAGAGACAGCTGAAGGATTGGAGAATGATGTCTTGTATGAGCGCGGTTGAGAAGGTTGCTGTTCCACTGGCGTACTGATCTGAATGTATCGGGGCGGTGTGAGGTCTTCTGGTCGGTGATGACGGTCATGCGAGAGATCAATTGCTGCAGGATCTGTACGAGATCGGTCCAGTGGGGGTTGCTCCGGCCGGCTACGGGGGACTTCAGAGGATTGTGATCTGCCATGAGATGGCTTCGCCGCGGAAACGAGGGATGCATGAGGATATCCTGCACCATGCAGTTCATCTTTATGTGAAGGGGATTGTGACTTGTAAAGTACATCGTGAGCCTGGCGATCGGCAGGGCCCTCTCCTGCGACAAGAACAGGTATGGTACCCACATGTCCTCGTGATTCGTGTGGTAAAGGTGACGAGTTGAAGCCTGGCGTAACAAGGGGTATGTCCACAGTGTCAATTGACGTAGGCTTTAGGGGCTGCCGCGAGTCATAATATGTGCCCTGCGTCGAGGTGTACTTGGCCTGGGTGATTATCACAATCAGCTCCATCATTCAGTCGTCAAGGCTATCCAACACACCTCTGATTTGGACTTGGCGTCCTCACGCGGACCCAGGGGGGCGTCTGGACCCTGTCTCTCTCTTACGGCACTGGTTTGATATCCATCACCTCTCTGTACGGGGCCTCCCGAGTGATTTCTCTCCATGCGGTGCTGAAAAAAGGGTCAAAGGGAATTAAGCAAGATTATTTGGGTGTCTTACCTTCAGAGAAGCTCGTTCAGTGTCACTGCCTGATTGAGCTCCTTGCGCAGCCGAGGACGTATGTCGCTCCTGATGTGATTTGAAAGGTTTATGAGGAAGGTAGACAGGCATCACGCGAGGCGCAGGCGGTGGATTGCTTCCTACGCCTGCCGTATTACTCTGAGTCACAGCCTCTTGTTGGGGACCTGTAGACTGCATGTGCACAGCAGAAGTTTGGTTGTGGGAAGGGTCAGGATGAGGTCGGCGGGCCTTTGGCGCAGTATCAACATGATGTCCCCATATAAAACCAGTTCGACATACCGCTGAGACTCCGTCTTCTGTACGATGTCGCCTGTGACTAGTAATAGACTCGCGAATGGAGGGCTGATATGCTTCCCTGCCAGAGATGGAAGCTTTGTCTGAATACATGAGGCCTTCAGAATCTGACTCAATCCTTTTCTCGCGTTTGTGCCTGGTTTGCTCCCTCTGCCTGTCGGCCTTTTCCTTCTCTCGATGCTGTTCAGATCTGTGTCTTTCACGATGCCTATCGAGTTCAGCGCTAGCCCTTTCTCTGTCGCGTTCTTTCTCCATTTCTCGATGTCTATCACGTTCCTGGTCACGATCTTTCGATCGTTTGGAGTAGATATCTTGAGCAGATGAAGGCCAATTAGTGGAAGGTGCGGTTGAGTTCGCGGTGGTCTGTTGTTGGATAGGACGCGAAGAATGAGTTTGCCTGGAAGATCTTCCAACGTCTTCGGCACCGGAGACTTGTTCATATGATGATTTGGGGGTTGGGGCATGCCGTCGATGAGATCTGGAGTCAATGGGTTCCGGTTGGGCGCGGCGTGAAGATGCCGATTGAGGATAACCCTTGGTGTTAGTTTGTTGGAGGGGTGTAGGGGTCTGGTAAGGTGTGGCCGAATGATAACCTGTAGATGGGTACTGGGCAGAAGAAGAACGTGTTCTACTGGCAGAGGGTGCAGTAGAAGAGTGCTGGGGATGAGCACGAGACTTAGATTCGCGATGACGGCGTTGTTCGTAGTCACGGTCAGCAGGGTTCTCTGGAACCCAAAGTTTATAACGATCGTCGTGAAGACGGTCTTCTCGTCTTCGAGTGGCCATTCAGTAAAAAAGCCAGAACGAAGCTTAAGCAGAGGATCCAGTTCTTGAAAATGGAACGAATAGAAGAATAAGAAAGAGAGAACTGACAGGTGCCGACCGACCTGTCGACATGAGGCATCCGGTAGTATGAAACTTCCTTGCTTAGTAGTAACTTACGTTCTTGAGGATGCTTGAGCGCTGGTAACGACAATTTGTGGGAACCAAACTTTGGAATTAGTGATCCGAGTTACTATAGTCAGTTCATTCTGACTTGGTGCTCATCGTCGAGGGTAGCAGCACCACATACGCATGGCTCCGCGGTATGATAAGCATAGCCATGGGGGCCGGATAAGATTTCATTGCAAGAGTAAATATATAATACATGATCATGTCCGCCATCGACCAGGAGCGACGATATAAATTAAACATCATCGAAACAAAGTGATCATGGCATCGTCAGAGAGTTTTGGAGAATTACTCCCAGTCTCAAAACAAAACTGGCAAGTGTCCAAAAGTTCGTCCAACTCGCTTTTACACGATTTTGACTCATTACCGACAGTGAAACAGCGGAAAGGCTGGTGGTTGACACCGAGGTCAACCCTGTCGAGACAATTTAAGGATCGTGTGGGATCATAAAATAAAAATCAAGAGCACTCGTCGTCGACATCGATATCATAAAAAAAAGAGAACAAGATTCAAAGTTTCTAATTGGAGGGGTCGAATTATTTATATGTGCTGTGGGGGGGTTGCTTACGAAAGTGATGCGGTCTATGACCGATTCCCACCGACCCTTCGTCACTTCACTCACAAGCGTCACTTGGAGCATTATTGTCACGGATAATACTCTCTTCACGGTACAATCAGCTTATATTTCAACACGCTACAGTCCCAAATTCATCCTCTGAACTGCTCATTTGCAGACTTTCATGGTATGCCATATCATATCTTCCAAACCTCAAACTCACATTTCAGCCACACAAGAGTGATACCATGGATCATCTGGACGAAAAAGTCAACGGCGGTCCCTCCATGGAGATCATTGATGAAGTCGTCTCCGTTCGCGATCGTAAGCTCTATTTCCTCTGCATCATCAACTTACCCCTTCATATCATCATATGTAGACGAAGCTTTTGCATCAAAGCACATGCCAGACCTAGGGCATGATGTCAAAGATTTTCAGGTCTATACTTGGCGGATAAACAATTGGAAGAAATTGGAAAAGAGGCTCACATCTCCTGACTTTGAATGCGGCGGTCACAAATGGTCTGTCTATCACAGGGCGCTCTTCCTTTCACTCTCAAATTTATTAACAGGCGCATACTATTATTTCCCTTTGGAAATTCTAATGCACCACCTAATGACACCGTCTCCGTCTACCTTGATTACGCTGATCCAAAGAAGTCCCCAGAGGGTTGGCACGCATGTGCCCAGTTCGCACTCGTCATTTCCAATCCCCATGACCCTACCATCTTTACAGTTAGCCGTAAGTTCTATCATCTCACTTCACTCACTCCACAATACCACTACTTCATAGATGCTCATCATCGCTTTATCGCCGAGGAATGTGACTGGGGTTTCACCCGCTTCAGTGAGCTGCGCAAACTCTTCAATATTCAAGAAGGCCATTCGCGTCCAACTATCGAGGATGAGTCAGCCGATGTTACTGTCTATGTTCGCGTACTCGAGGATCCTACCGGCGTCTTGTGGCACAATTTTGTCAAGTGCGTACTCATCCTGCCGATCTCAGGCATTCTTATCGATTCCGTTCAGCTATGACTCCAAGAAGGAGACCGGCTACGTCGGCTTGAAGAACCAAGGCGCGACGTGTTACATGAATTCCCTTCTCCAATCTCTTTTCTGCACGCGTTACTTCCGAAAGGTGAGCGTGGCGTTGACATTTATTATTCAGCTAACGTGGCGTTTAGGCTGTGTACCAAATACCAACCGAAGACGAGCACCCTACCGAAAGCGTACCCCTGGCTTTGCAACGGGTATTCTATCATCTTCAGACATCAGATCAGCCTGTTGGTATGTATCACGTCAATTCACCCCGTGATCCTTCCCAAAACGTAATCCCCAGGAACTACGGAATTGACAAAATCGTTTGGGTGGAAATCATTTGATTCTGATCAACAACATGACGTTCAAGAATTTAACCGCGTGCTCCAAGACAAGTTGGAGACCAAGATGAAGGTATCAGAGTTCGGATCACATGCCCTGCAGTGTCTCATCCCGTCTAGGGTACGAAGGCCGAAGGTGCAATCTCCAAGCTCTTCGTTGGAAAGATGAAGAGTTACATCAAATGCGTGAACGTTGAATTTGAATCATCTGTTTTTGAGGACTTCAACGGTAATATAGATTTTGTCACATCTAGCACTATCTAACGCGTTATTTGATCCAGACATATCTCTCAACGTCAAGGGAATGAAGAACTTGTACGAGTCATTCAAGGACTACGTCGCCGTTGAAATGATGGAGGGCGAGAACAAGTATCAAGCTGAAGGGTTTGGTCTCCAAGACGCGAAGAAGGGAATACTCTTCCAATCATTCCCTCCTGTGCTCCATCTGCAACTAAAGCGTTTCGAGTATGATATACAACGTGACGCGATGGCGAAGGTTCGTGGCACAAGTCTTACTGTGATTCTCATTGATCAAGCTCCTGTAGATCAACGATCGTCATGAATTCCCATTTGAAATCGACCTCGCGGAGTTCCTGGATGAGGACGCTGATCGTTCGCAGTCATGGAACTACAAGTTGCATGGCGTGTTGGTACATTCAGGGGATCGATATGGTGGACATTACTTTGCACTCATCAAACCCGATCGGGAGACAAGATGGCTCAAATTTGATGATGATAAGGTCACCCCAGTCACTGATCGCGAGGTATTAGAGGAAAATTACGGTGGCGAACCTTTGAATGGCGTCACTCCTCCACTGCAACGCAATCAAGTACGAGCTATGAAAAGGTTCACCAATGCGTATATGTTGGTCTACATCCGTGAATCGGCCACCGATGAAATCCTTTCGGCCTGGAAGGACGAAGACACACCGGCACATCTCAGTATGTCACTTTTTAACTTAAAACACTTGTTGCTGACTATAATCCTAGAGCGTCGACTTGAGGACGAGAGACTGCAGATCGAAGCTAAGAAGCGGGAACGCGAGGAGCAGCATCTTTTCCTCACGGCCAAGGTTCGTGATGGTCTCGTGTCATTTACCTGTCCTCCTGCTCACGTCAGCTTAGGTCATCACTGATGATACATTTGCTCATCACGAAGGCTTTGATCTCGCTACCTTTGATGAAAAGAACTGGCCGCCGTCGGAGCTACCGAGCTTCCGTGTTTTGAAGCAAGAAACATACAGTACTTTCAAATCGCGTGTTGCGAGCCACTTCAATCTTCCGGAGAACAAAATACGCCTTTGGGTTTTGGTCAACCGTCAAAACAAGACTGTTCGCCCTGATACTCACATTCCTGAGAATGAACCGACGCTCAGTAGGCTCTCGTCTCTTCACAACTATTGAACCCTAATGCTTGCTGTAGCTGTCGAGGTGATTCGCAATAATATGGCAGCAAGGCAGAATGATCTTCGTTTGTATCTTGATATAATACCCGATCCAAGCAAGGTATGTCGCTATTCTATGCTGCAGGAAGTTCGTTGACGCGTTGTTGCAGCCTGAGCCACCAGCGGGATCTATCATGATTTTCCTCAAGCACTTTGACATGGCGAAGCAGACTCTATTCGGTATTGGTAAGGTGTATATGTCGAGGAACAGCAAAGTCTTGGATCTGCACCCACTGATTAATGAGCGGATGCGGTGGGCACCTGGCACTCCTCTGAGGTTGTTTGAGGTGCGATAGCAGAATTGGCGTTCGGGCGAAGTTCTTACTATTGACTGGTTGTAGGAAATCAAGCCTGGCATGATCGAGCTGATGAAGCAGAAGCTCACTTTTGCTCAGAGTGAGATTCAGGATGGTGATGTCATTTGTTTCCAGGTCGACCACTCTGAGAAAGAGTGAGTATTCAATCCTTACTCGACGATCTGTGCTCAATTTTTGTTCAGGATCCACGACCTCGATGCCCAGGGTATGTACTCCAACCCGATACATTTTTACGACTTCCTCCAGAACCGTGTCATGATCATCTTCCGACCGAAGTTCGAGGACCCAGACCACGATCATCCAGAGTTTAGTCTAATCCTCAGCAAGAAGCATAACTATGACATGGTTGGTGCTCCCCCCTACGTGTTAGTGGCTTGAGTAGCTAATGACTTGCCCAGATGTCGACGAAGGCTGGCGAGTTCTTGAGACACGATCCGATCAAGCTCCGATTCACAACGACTCACGCAACGAACGGATCACCCAAATCAGTCCTCAAGCGATCTCTAAACCAGAGCATCCAGGAAATCATGGTACCGAGTTATATCAACCCAACGACAACCGTAATTCTGTACGAGAAGCTGGATGTAAGTATCGTGGAGCTGGAGACAAAACGAAGCCTCAAGATTATGTGGACGGGGATCCATAATAAAGAAGAGGCTTCATACCCGTTCCTGTTGCCGAAGACGAGCTCGGTCCATGATCTTGCTGATCACCTGGCGAAGCAAGTGACACTGAGCCCTGGAGGGACTGCTAAGATTCGTGTCTTTGAGGTCTCGAAAGATGGGAAGTTCCAGAAGGAGTTTACGGGCTCGGAAATGATTGGGAACATTCCTGAACCTGTTGAGCTTTATGCGGAGGTATGCAAGCTACTACTGGTTGTCTCTTTCTATCAGCGATCTAAACGTGAAACAGGAAATCCCTCGAGATGAACTTGAAGCGGACGAAACTAGCAAGACCATCAGTGTCTTCCACTTCAATAGGGAAGTTGCACGAACGCATGGTGTGCCTTTCCGATTTGTCGTAAAATCTGTGAGTATCTTTGTCATTTTACCATGGCTTTATTTTGACAAGTGATTTAAGGGTGAAAAATTCGCGGACACAAAGAAGCGTCTGCAGACGCGAATAGGTGCATCAGACAAGGACTTTGCCAAGTATCGGTTTGCCTTGATCCAAGTGGCTACCTTCAAGCAGCCGTCATACATCGAAGATGGTGAGCGCTTAACTTTATTGCGAAAGATTACTGTTTTCTGACAATGACACAGAGGACACCATATACGACCACAAATTCGCGCCAGAAGACGTCCTTGGACTGGATCACATAGACAGGTCGGGCAAAGCAAGAACAGCAGGAGAGAAGGCCATCGTCATCAGAGGTTGATGTGAAGCGATATGTACGGTTTGGACTCGGATCATGTTCTGCGCGGCGTCCTTTATCTTAAGCACATTGTACTTTTTTGTCTCAATTTTACGCAGTATCGACAATCGAGTTTCAGCAAGACGTGTGTATTGCATGAAATGGACAAGGTATGTATGAACACGTGCTAGGGATTACTTCCGTTTCTTACCCTTCTTCTTGGACTGTGGGTGACGTGACTTGAGTTGTTTGAGAGCGATTTGGAAGTGGTACTTACAGATTTTGACGACGGGGTATCGTGGCTCTCACCATCGCTTGACACTACGCTCTCTGCCTTTGTACTAGAAGCGCGGGGTGGCATAAGATTATTCGGAGGCTTAGCAGGAGTTCCAGGAGCAGAATTTGAAGCACTTCCAGCGGCAGCTGCCGCGAGCGCAGCAGTATGAGCAGGGTGACCAGGTGGCGGTGGTCCGGGCATGAGGACTGGCTGCGGTAGAGGGAGGTCGATCTTGGCTCCTACTTTTCCATATTTTAGTTCTGAAGGGAAGAAGTTTAGAAAATCGTTCGAATATTACACGTGAAGGAAAGCACCTTTCTGTTCTCTGGATGCTGGGGTCTCCTCATAGAGGGTACGCATCTTCTCATTCGCGATCATCTCACCGGCTGACTGGAATATTATGGTTCCCCATCCCTCGACAAAGGTATTGGCTTCTGCGACGACCTCCATAATTTCTGCTTCCAGCTCTTTTTCTGCTTGCAGGAGACTGTTCCAAAGGTCATCGCCGATTGAGCCTTTCTGCAGAAGATTTTGTAGAGCGGGTTTGTCTTCACGGAGTCTAACCACGCGAGAAACGTCTGTCATTGCACGACGAACAAGAGCAGCTTTAAGAAGGGCTTCATGAGCTGGAGGGTCTGTCTTCTGCAGCAAAGAAACGTAGACATCGCGTTCTGGATGTGAAGAAAAGTATGGTTGGTATAGCTTGCCTGTTACACGTTGCACGTCAGTATGCACAATAATGAAACTGCTGGTTATTTTTACCTGCGCTGCGTTTTCTGTAGAAATGGCTGAAGAGTAATAAACTTGAAATAACTATTCCGACGTATAGAACGGGGACCAGGACTGAAGCCATGATGGCAGCTGGAGACGTGGACTTACAAGATTGACCGTGACATTAAGCGCCACGCGGCAGCTTTGTCCATATTTGTATCCATGCCGGCGGAGCTGTCGAATTTGGCAATCCTGTTCGCCTCGGTTTCTTAAGTACCGAACTTCACATGCATGTGAGCGGGCGCCTTATGTACTTGCGCTTGATTCGAGCACTTATAAGACACATCCTCTGCTTATTGCTTCCAGCCAACTCACTACTTTCACTATGATTGGTCGTTCTTCTTTTCTGGCAAAGTCTGTCGCGAGAAATATCTCTACCAATGGGTTTAGGCGTTTGGCTTCCACCAAGGTACTTAATATCAGTGACTTATTCGATGGCGTCTTTGCTCAGAAAAAGCTCTCAAGTCTCTCAGAGAGACGCTTCAAGAAGTGATTCCGGCGAAGCAAGAACAACTTAAGAAATTGGTCGGTCACGTTTCTTCTAAACTTTATAATAGCCTAACATTAGTCTATCCTGTAATAGAAAGCCGAGCACAGTCAAGCTGTAGTGGGGGAAGTCAAGGTCGGTCTGAACACCGTCTCACGACCATAAAGCTTATTGACGTGTCACATAGGTAGAGAACATCCTTGGTGGCATGCGTGGTCTCAAAGCCATGCTCTGGGAAGCTTCAGTTCTGGACCCGAACGAGGTTCGCGAAAATTCCCGAACTACAGGTGGCCCTACGCTAAAGCATTATCCAGGGCATCCGTTTTCACGGATTGACTATCCCAGATTGCCAAAAGGTGCTCCCCCCAGCATCCGGTGGCAAGGAAATGACAGCTGAGAGTATGCTTTGGCTTCTTCTGACTGGCAAAGTTCCCACCCCGGAGCAAAGCCGCCAGCTGTCCGCCGAGCTCGCAGAGAAGGGAGAACTTCCGTCTTTCGTCGCGCAGCTTATAGACTCGTATGTCCCTGCTACTGTGTTCATCGTCTGTTAATTTGATTTGGTTATTAGCTTACCAAAGACCCTCCACCCCATGACTCAGTTGGGCATGGGTGTTGCAGCTTTGAACCACGACTCCGAGTTCCAGGCAGCCTATGAGCGTGGAATCAAGAAGCCAGAGTATTGGACGTACACTCTTGAAGACTGCTTGAACCTCATCGCGAAACTCCCTGCTCTAGCAGCCCGTATTTACCGCAATGTTTACCACCCCGAGAGGTCTTTAGAATCTGTTGACAAGAACTTGGATCTTGTTGGTTAGTATCTGGCTAGTATCATCTGCAAAGGTATGCTTAGTTTACGTACAGGCAACTACTCCAACATGCTCGGGTTTGGTCAAAATGAGCACTTGACGGAGTATCTCCGTTTGTACATCGCGTTGCACGGTGATCATGAAGGTGGTAATGCTTCGGCTCACACTGCTCGTGAGTACTCTTCTGCATCGACGCTGTATCCATTTTTCACGAGAACGATCAGACCTCGTTGGATCAACGCTCTCTGACCCGTATATCTCCTATTCCGCCGCTCTCTTTGCACTCGCTGGACCTCTTCATGGGTACGCTTCCAGTCATTGTACGCGTGGTTTAAACTTTGACACACTCCAGTCTAGCGAATCAAGAAGTACTGAGATGGCAGATGGCTATGCAGAAGGAGATTGGTGACAACATAACTCATGAGAACATCAAGGACTACCTCTGGAAGACGTTGAAGAGCGGTCAAGTCGTCCCCGGGTGCGTCCCTTGTGTGCACAGCCTGACGGGCATGCCTAACCTGATGTTTAGATATGGGCACGGGGTCTTGCGTAACCCTGACCCCCGATTTGTTGCTCTCCAGGAATTCTGCAAGACTCGCCCAGACCTGCAAGCAAGTCCCATAATCCAGCTCGTGCAACAGGTCAGGATCACTATTACCGCTATCTCCTAAATCATGCTTATCTATCTGCTTAGACGGCCGAGATTGCCCCTGATGTTCTCAAGGAGCATGGAAAGGTATGTGCTTGTGTGCAAGTGGAGTAATCCTACTGACGTTATTCCTAAGACGAAAAACCCTTATCCGAATGTTGATGCAACTTCAGGCAAGTCCTTCCACACATGGCATAATCCTGGGTCCTGAGAATCTTTATAAAAGGCTGCGTGTTGTACCATTACGGTCTGACTGAGTTCAAGTACTACACTGTTATCTTTGGTGTTTCCAGAGGTAAGATACCGCCCACTAACTTTCTCATATCACTCACGCGCCGCAATCTAGCTTTGGGAGCTCTGACCCAATTGGTGTGGGCACGAGGTCAGTATTGATGATGGTTTCCAATAGTGTGAGGGTTCTGATGTATGTGGTGAATATAGCTTTGGGACTGCCTCTTGAGCGACCTAAATGTGCGTATCTGATGAAAATGGAACAAGTGATAGTGCTGACCGGTGTTTGTTTCTGGTCAGCGTATTCAATGGACGCCCTTCAGAAGCTTATCAAGAACTAGATAGACACTACCAGAGACGCTGGGATCTCTCTCATGGGCAGTCCCCCTGATTGTGTGGGCATCTGGCATTAGTTTTATTGGAACCACATTTATATCCCGCAAAATATGGAAAGACAATAAAAACGCAACGCATGGTATCGTACACCGGAGAGATTCGAAAGAGTGACAATATCATCAAGAAGGTCAAACTAGATCGATCACTAAAAGACGAAAGAGAGACTAGTCCAGAGTCAGCGAGCTCGTGACACCTGTGAAGGTATCGGGTACCAAAAAAAATGACATGGAGGGGTAAAAGGGGTAAAGTAGACTGTCTCATGATGAGCTGTCCAGGTATGCCAGAGTATCAGAAACGTCTTGACGTTGGTTGCTGTTGTTGAGGAGGGGGTATTTGTTGTGGGTATGGCTGATGTGGCGGTGGCGCACGGCCAGGGAGCATAGCAGATGGAGGGCCACTAGGGGGACCCGGCATGCGGTGCTGATGAGGGTGGGGGTGACGTCCGGGAGCGAACCCTTGAGGATAACCGCCTTGAACAGGACCAGGAGGAATGGACCCTGGAGGGGGTCCTTGTCCAGGTGCGAATCCTCGTGGAGGGGGGAACCCTTGTGGTGGACGACCGCCCGGGGCAGGTCCTGGCCCTCCTACTTGGGGATGAGGAAGGGGTGGACCGCGGGGTGGATGCTGCTGCTGCGATGGACCAGGGCGTGGTTGACTTTGGGGAGGAGGTGCGGATGTTGGACCGGGGTCATGGAGCGCAACAGGCGCTGGTCGACCGCCGGAGCCAGGAGGACTGTTGGGCATGGGACCGGGTGTGGCAGGTGGAGGTGGGTTCTTCTCGGCGGCCTTCATGATTTCATCGCTGTTTCACGTCAGCGTAGACACGTGATAAAATGATGAATAACATACTCGAGAAGGTTCAGTACTGCACAGAGAACAACCCATTCGACACAGTCCTCGTTTCCCTCTCCCAGGGTCTGCCAAACTGCTTTCTCCTCGGATGATTTACCAGTGATGCTAATTCTAGTTCCACCACCGTTCGGACCTGGGGGGTTCTTCTGTACCTTTCCAAATTCGATGCGCTTTGGGGGTATATTATGACCGGCATAAGCGAAGTAGAACATGCTCCAGAAAGCAGCATTAGGATTTGGTTTGGATATTTGGAAGAGAGGGAGATCGGGGGAGTCAGGGGATGGCAAGGAGAGCTTGTAGATGGGTGATATGACGCCTGTGTTTGCAATTGACCACTTTAGATTACGGGAAGCTTCACATCGAACGGAGCGGGCAGCGGGAGGGTTTGAATGACCAGGGTCGGATGCAGTAGCTTTACCAGGATTCTGGCGTGGGGGGAAAAGCTTTGCGACACAAAGGTCACCTTGAGGAGAGGGAGTCAAAAGGTAATTTTCTGAATTCTAATAAGAAGAATTAGAAGGGATTTAATATAAGTAATATTATAACATACAAAGTTTGTGTGAAGGTAAGAGTAGAGAATGTTAGACGGTTGACCTGTTGTTTTATTAATTAATGAGCAATTGGAGTATGAGAGGAGGAAGCTTGCCATGAGGAGTTACTATGAGAGTAGGAAGATGGTTTGGAATGGGCGGGTGTGTAGGAGAGGTATATACGGCGTAAATGGCTAAACCACTGAAAATCAGCGATATGAATTTAAGAGCAATTGAAACGTACCAGCCATAGATGATGAGATGGATGAGGAGCAAGGTTAAGCAAGGCTGGCGAGTCGTTAACTTAACCATCCGTTGTGACTTCCAGAAAAGGAATAGCACATTTCAGTAATTAAATTAACTTTTTTTATTTCAAAATTTATCATAGTGCTAGCTCCCTTGGTGACCGGTCCACGTTTATCTACAATGAAAGACTCGCTAGCTCTTAGCGATTGCCATGGATTGTGGACAGTTTTATTGTTGTAGGCATATGTTTAAAAATTGTGACTTGTGACGGAAATGTGATGTTGAGTCACATAGTGTTTCCTTCATCGATCCTGTCAGTGGCAGTCAGCCGTCGTACGCAACAGCAACAACTTTAGCTTTAATCCTGGTCAAGTGAAAACGATATAGTGTATCGCAGACTTTTGTTCTGCTATCATTATGAAGGGGCTCAAGAAATCTTTCGTTAGTTAATCTATTCATCACTACCCGGTATCTATCTTACCTTTCCATGAACAGCTCAACAGGAAGAGTTCTCAAGATTCTTCCTCATCCAAGTCTAAAGATCAAAAATCTATATCTCCTTCAGCAGTAGTTCCTCCACCACCCCCACCAAACACTGGAAAGCCACTTCCTCAACCTGTTTCAACTGGTCTGCCAGGCGCATCAGTTAACAACTCTAGTAATCACTCTCTCACTTCACAAGCACAATCTTCCTCTGGTCGTTCCGCTTCTTCTACTTCAATCACTTCTGCTCCGTCAGATCGCAGGTACCCTTCCACAGTCAACCCAACCCCCATTCCTCCAATCGTCGTCGTTAGCTCAGACCCGACACCTGACCTAGGACCCCGCTCAGGTCCATATAGTTCTCCAGAGCGCAGTACAATTGGTTTAGATGGTAGTTCCACTCCTCCACGCGCCAACACCCTCAATCGTCTACGCTCTGGCCCACGCGATACAATCCCTATCGTCGGAAAGCCTCCACGCAAGCAGCGTAGCAGTCGCTTCGTCGTCACTGAAAAGGTTGACATTGAAAAATTGCCCCCTTTCTCAGGTAATTACGCGTTCCGTCCATACCCGTGTCGCGTCACTAATTGACTAATCTATCCAGATACTCCCCTCACCGAGCGCTCTCTTTTATTCATTAAGAAGCTCAACCAGTGCCGCGTGTTGTTTGACTTCAATGATGCGAGTGCAGAGCTTAAAGGTAAACAAATAAAGGCACAGACCTTGCACGAAATGCTCGAGTATATCACAACTCAGAGGAACGTCATCACTGAAAATATATACCCCGAGGTTGTCAACATGGTTAGTCTCTCATCACCCAACATCCATCTTCCACTCACCTCTCAAATTAGTTTGCTGTCAACCTCTTCCGATCAATACCCCCGCCTGTCAACCCCACTGGTGATGCTTTTGACCCTGAAGAAGATGAGCCTGTGTTGGAACTCGCCTGGCCTCATCTCCAGATTGTGTACGAATTTTTCCTCCGCTTCGTCGAAAGCCCAGATTTCAACACCAATCTCGCTAAACGATACATTGACCAACCCTTCGTGCTAAATCTCCTCGAGCTCTTTGACTCTGAAGACCCTCGGGAACGTGACTTTCTCAAGACTACCCTACACCGCATTTACGGTAAATTCCTCAACCTTCGGGCCTTTATCCGTCGGTCGATAAACAACGTCTTTTATCATTTCATTTACGAATCCGAGAGACATAATGGCATCGCAGAGCTCCTTGAAATCTTGGGCTCAATCATCAACGGCTTTGCCCTACCTCTAAAGGATGAGCACAAGACATTCTTAACCCGGGTGCTCCTTCCCCTACATAAAGTCAAGAGTCTTTCGCTTTATCACCCGCAGCTTGCATACTGTGTCGTGCAGTTCCTGGAGAAGGATCCAGCCCTGGCAGAAGAGGTTATGCTCGGACTGCTGAAATTCTGGCCCAAGGTCAACTCCCCAAAAGAGGTCATGTTCCTGAACGAAGTCGAAGAAGTGCTTGATGTCACCGATCCCTTGGAGTTCCAGAAGATCCAAGTTCCATTGTTCCAGCAACTTGCGCGATGCATCAACAGCCAGCACTTCCAGGTCGCCGAGCGAGCCTTGCTATACTGGAACAACGAATACGTAGTCAATCTCATGAGTGATAATTTAGCTGTTCTCCTCCCCATTGTCTTTCCCGCGTTGTATACAAATTCCAAGAGCCACTGGAACCGGTACGTCTGCCGTTTCTAACAATAGACTGCTACTCACGTCTCGTTAGGACTATTCATGGGATGGTGTATAATGCACTGAAGTTGTTTATGGAGATCAACCCGGAGCTGTTTGACGATACGATGCAACACTACAAGCAACGGAAGATCGAGTGAGTTCACTGACATTCTACGTTAGTTTAAGATGAACACAAGATGACAGGCAGCAACAACATGCTGTGGAGCGATACGAACAATGGCAAAAAGTCCGCGAGAAGGCAATACAGAATGCTGGCGGAAAGTTGCCTCCAGGATTCCAAGAGGTTGAACGTTTACCCCCACCGCCTCCATCGCCCAGCGATGACTCGGATATTTTGGACTTATCGATGGAGCTGAATGCAGTGTCACTTGATGGCGATATTCCTGGTGACCTGGACGAATCGGGTATAGAACGAGTGCCCATGGCTGACCCTGGGTTGGATGTGAGTGGCGTCTCGACCATCTACAATCTTGGTGCACCTGTTTACCACGTGGTTTCAGCGTGAGTTTCCCCAAGTTGGAGGTGAGCCTGCTTCTCAGAGTCCTCATGTACGACGAAAGAGCGTCCTTCCTGGTGCGTGCCTTTTCATATTATCAAACCATAGTTTAAGCTTATACCACGTATTTAGTGGATCCGTCTGTAATTCGCGACCTACAAGCCCATCGGAGCTTGGACGATACTCTTGGAATCGGGGGTCATCATACAAATGGAGCCTAATTGCCGACCGCGTATATGATCATGACTGCGAATTGACAAGATACTATCAGACCCACATGACTGACGACATTTTCAATTCAATTCTGCGCTACCTGCCTGTGTTATATTTCTCGACCGACATCGGGGCTATCTTAGTCCGTACACGACGTGTCATTTTATGTTCTGATGAGCAAGCCTGGAGCGTTTACAGCATTTCGTTATATGCTTCTGAAATTTCGTTTTACCACTACCGTACGATACATATCCTTCATAGAAGTATTTTGGACATTATCGTGACCAACAACATACCAATGACATTTGTCTTAAGGCGGTGCCGGGCAGTGAACCCTGATTTTGCCAAATGAGGAGTATTCCGTGATTATGTAATCGATCTACGTCAGGAAAGAACCCTCTAGAATACTGAAGGAACGTCCTGGAATGACGAAGAATATCTTTCATATAAAAGATGTCAGTTCGCGTTTCGTTTTCCTTCACTGTTATCTTTTTCCTCAGTCCTGTATAGGTGAGCTCGCAGAGCATAAACTTCCTCTAAACACATCCTTAATCCTCTCAAGAATCCTAATCTCTTAAAATGCCAGCCAAAGCTATTGGTATCGACTTGGGCACCACCTACTCGTAAGTTTGGTTTAGGGAGCGTCTTGGATTCTTATACTCATGAAATCATCATTATCTAGGTGTGTCGGCGTTTGGCAAAATGATCGTGTTGAGATCATCGCCAACGACCAGGGTAACCGTACTACCCCCTCTTATGTTTCCTTTTCAGACAACGAACGGTTGATTGGTGACGCTGCCAAGAACCAGGTCGCCATGAACCCCCACCACACGTAAGTTTCGACCTTTAGTCTTGTTCCGTTCTCGCGCTAACGCGCTATGGTAGCGTTTTCGACGCTAAACGTCTCATCGGTCGTAAATTCGACGATGCTGAGGTCCAGTCGGACATCAAGCACTTCCCCTTTACCGTTTTCAGCAAGGGTGGCAAGCCTTACGTCCGAGTGGAGTACAAGGGAGAGCAGAAGGAGTTTTCTCCCGAAGAAATCTCGTCCATGGTTCTCCTTAAGATGAAGGAGACTGCTGAGTCCTACTTGGGCTACAATGTCAATGACGCTGTTGTCACTGTCCCTGCCTACTTCAACGACTCTCAGAGACAGGCTACGAAAGACGCCGGTACCATCTCTGGAATGAACGTTCTTCGTATCATTAACGAACCCACTGCTGCTGCTATCGCTTACGGTCTTGACAAGAAAGTCGTCGGTGAGCGCAACGTCCTCATTTTCGATCTTGGTGGAGGAACCTTCGATGTGTCTCTCTTGACCATCGAGGAGGGTATCTTCGAGGTGAAGGCCACCGCCGGTGACACTCACTTGGGTGGTGAGGACTTCGACAACCGCCTTGTCAACCACTTTGCGCAAGAATTCAAGCGCAAGCACAAGAAGGGTAAGGAATTTTTTCTTTCTTTTCAATTACAGTGCTAATAACGTAATAGATCTCTCTTCCAACCCCCGTGCGCTCCGTCGTCTACGGACTGCTTGCGAGCGTGCCAAGCGCACGCTGTCGTCGGCAACCCAGACTTCCATCGAAATCGACTCCCTCTTCGAGGGCATCGACTTCTACACTTCCCTCACTCGTGCCCGTTTCGAGGAGCTGTGCGCGGACCTGTTCCGCAGCACGCTCGAGCCTGTCGAGAAGGTCCTCCGGGACTCCAAGATCGACAAGGCGAACGTCCACGAAATCGTCCTTGTCGGCGGTTCCACGCGTATCCCCCGTATTGTCAAGCTCGTGTCTGACTTCTTCAACGGCAAGGAGCCCAACAAGAGCATCAACCCTGATGAAGCCGTTGCTTACGGTGCTGCCGTTCAGGCTGCCATTCTTTCCGGTGACACCTCCGAGAAGACCCAAGACCTCCTGCTTCTCGATGTCGCCCCTCTATCACTCGGTATTGAGACTGCCGGTGGTGTCATGACCGCCCTCATCAAGCGTAACACCACCGTCCCCACCAAGAAGTCAGAGACGTTCTCGACATACTCGGACAACCAGCCCGGTGTCTTGATCCAAGTGTACGAGGGTGAACGTGCACGCACGAAGGACAACAACTTGCTCGGCAAGTTCGAGCTGTCTGGTATTCTTCCCGCACCTCGTGGTGTTCCTCAGATTGAGGTCACCTTCGACATTGACGCCAACGGTATCTTGAACGTCTCCGCATCTGACAAAACTACCGGCAAATCAAATCGTATCACGATCACCAACGACAAAGGTCGCTTGTCTGCAGAGGAGATCGAGCGCATGGTCAACGAGGCTGAGAAATACAAGGGCACGTTTTTGCTCTCCTATACTGTTTGGATGCATAAATTGACTTTACTGTCTTACAGCTGAGGATGAGGCCGCTGCTGCTCGCATTCAGGCCAAGAACGGCCTTGAGTCATACGCATATAACCTCCGCAATTCCATCACCGACGAGAAGCTCGCTGACAAGTTCGACCCCGCTGACAAGTCGAAGCTCGAGAGCTCCGTCAACGAGACTATCTCGTGGCTGGATGCATCACAGGAAGCGTCGAAGGAGGAGTACGAGGGCAAGCAGAAGGAGTTGGAGAGCATCGCCAACCCTATCATGCAGAAGCTCTACGGCGCTGCAGGTGGTGCTCCTGGTGGTTTCTCTGGTGGTGCTGGCGGTTTCCCAGGTGGTGCACCAGGTGGTTTCCCTGGCGCTGGCGAGGATGGTCCTTCGGTGGAGGAGGTCGACTAAAGCAGCCGCCTGTTCTCTTGTTTGACTAGTGTTTTTGTCGCGCATTTTACGTCATATCTTCATCGCATTGCACGGTACGAGTGTGTCATGAACAAATAATGTCTCTACTACAACTTTGTACGCTACATTATCGCATTTCCTAGAATGAATTTTTCTTTCATCTCTGCATTTGTGGTGGAATCGCTCAGCTGATCAGATAAGTATAGGTGATGTATTAATGTGGCTTGTCTCAGTATGTCATCTTTACTCCTGCGTGCGTAAAGCAAGCTCCTACATTCGGAACGCTGAGCGTTCGCTATGGCACAACCACGCTCAAGGACAAGGCCCCCTCAACACATGACAAGGTTCGTTATATCGAAACTTATCAGGGAAAATCACCACAAAACTAGTCCTTAGGAATATCTACGACCAGCTCTTTCATCAAGGGTCGAGTCTCTCCAAGCTAAGAGATGCGACCGCAGCAGGCCGCCTTCTCCAGTCTTCAGATGGCGGCATCGGTGTACCAGGCAGAAGTCTAGCATGGAAGGCAAGGCGAATACAGCGAATCAGACCGTATGCTCATACCGACTCCTTTTAGCTGTTCCTCTTGAAGAATGTGCCACTGGAACCTCCGCCTCACGAAATACCAGTACCACCACTAGAGGCTTTACGCACCCACCGAAAGCAGTACTCCCAACTACTGCTGGAGAAGATGCGTGCTCCAGATGGATCTTATGATGAGACTTTTGTCGTGCCAGGACTTAGCATTCCGAGGAGGAACGCCAAGCCACCAACGGATTTGGAGACGAACAACCCTCTCAGTTTGCATGATCAGGTACGCAGCGCTTTTGCATGTACTCACTCAACCATCGTGTTAATTGTGTGCATTGAAGAACCCCTGGAGGGAATGGTTTGCAGCTGTAGATCTCAGGAAGACTATCCAGCAAGATGTTGAACGAACGTGAGTTCTCTCCCTAAAGATTTACAGTTCGTGGTACATCTTCTTCCTGCAGTTTCCCTGATATAGGCTACTTTCGCGATGATGATGTACAGCAGCAACTCACCAATATCCTGTTCCTATACGCTGCCATGCATCCCGATATTGAATACCGGCAAGGCATGCATGAGCTACTTGCACCCGTATACTATGCTGTAGGTATGTGATCCAACCGCTGTTACACCTTCCATGTGTCCGCAGTCTACGTCTCGTCTGCTTGGTCCGCTCATATGACTGTTTTCAAAGCTGAAGAATAAATATCTTTGGCTATAGATTACGACTCCACTGCCGATGACGCTACATCACCGTCGGACGAATTTGTCTTTCGGGAGATTTGCTCGCGGACGTGGATTGCAGCTGATTCATGGGCACTTTTTTGCGCCATGATGAATGGCATCTCCAAGTGGTACGAGTGGCGCGAACCGTCATCTGTCGAAACGTCCTCTGCCCGTGGTCAAGTCAATTTTAAGCCGTATATGTCACCGATTACCTTGGCCTGCAACCACATTCAAAATAGTCTTTTAAAATCCGTCGACCCCATTCTCCACGGGGTGTTGCAGAACTCGGGCATCGAGCCGCAGATATATGGATTGTGTGTGGTTTCATGTCTTCTGAGCTCTCTCAGTCTAATGTGATCGATCACATTGTCAGACGATGGCTTCGCTTGTTGTTCACGCGTGAACTTTCTATGGACGATGCGATGATTTTATGGGACGGGCTGTTCGCGAGCCCAATCCCAATCTCTGAGCTCGCTCAGTGGATATGCGTGGCTATGCTTATACGGATACGAACTAAATGTGAGTTCTCGATACCCTCTCGAGTTATATCCAGATAGTAATAATATGCAGTGATCCCATCGGACTATAGCATGCAACTGACATACCTATTGCGATACCCTCCCTCTCAGGCAGAAGATGGAGCCCCGCATCACGCAATCGTACTACTTCGTCAAGCGTCGTTGCTGCAAATGTCCCGTACACCCTCCGCGGGCGCGATTGTGATGACTGAAAACCGCAACCTTCTAAATATTCCCCTGGAAGTACCAGATCTACCTGTCCAAGTGAGGCGGAGGGCACGTCCTCCGACCTCATCAGATTTCCATGGAACTTCTTCTGGGCAAGGAGAGCATATGCGTCAATCGCCCTCATTCCAGATTGGGCTGCCAGAATTGATTGCTCGGGGGCTCATGGATCGCGGGGAGAGCCTTGGGATTAACAAGACTGTAATGAATGCGGTATCCGAACTAAGGGTAAGCCCAGACAATATCGAGAGTGTCGTTCTGCTGATTTGTGGTATCGTAGCGTAACCTCCCCGAATTGGCCGCGTCCCTAGTTCGCACGCCATCCACGGTATCGGCGCCCTATGCAGCATATCCCTTGCTCGACGAGCAGATAACAGATGACAGGCACGTTTCGGAGAATGGAAGCCGCATGGAAACAGAACGTGCTGCAATAGAGCTGAGAGCGCAGAATAAACGCCTTGGTGAATCGATCACTTGGATACTAAGCGTTCTGCAGTCCAAGGAATCATTGGAAGCCAAGGACGAGGATGCTGCGAGAGTTTCGGTACAGCAAAAGGAAGCTCTCGAGTCACTAGCTTATGTGAGGGACATCCTAGGTGGGGAGGTTAAGGAGATTGACGAGCACCGTTTGTGGGGGGCGGAAGAATACAATAAGCGTTTGGAAGGTCAGAGCAAGCAAGAGTCTGTGGAGGCGTCTGTGTCCCCACCAAGACAACGTTCAATGACAGCCCCTACAAACGAACACCCACCACCACCATTACAGCGGGAAGTTCGAAATTTCACGTCCGGAACTCCTGTGTTTCTTCGGCCAAACACATCTGCTTCATTACACTCTTCTTCGATGGCCTCAAAGGCGATTCCTATGGCCTCGTCGACTCATAATCGCTCTCAGTCATCGACTGGCGCGTTCCCCGTCAAGCCGATCACGATACAACGGACACCCCTTCGCCTATCATCTAATAATCCCTTTCAACGTACACCTGACGCGGGTGGGATCCCGCCTGCGGCTGTCAAGAGCGATCAAAGTCCGAAGGTCCGAAGTGAAGTGCAACAGCACGATCCGCTGGGAGTTCTCAAATAGATTGTTTGCTTGTGGTGGTTACAAGAGATGACGATCGTGCTACATAATAGATATCTGTGCATGGATTAATGTATTTAGATTACAGTGTATGTACTAGTGGAAGGTCATTGCGGAGGTTGTACGGAATTTGATTGGGCGACCAATGGTGGGAAGGCCATTTGGCCGACTCGCGCGTGATTTCCCATTGCAAGGCCTCCGGGTGTCAACAACTTTCCCGTAGCTCATCGGAGTCTCTCTCGTTTATTTTTCTTCCTCGCCGTCGACGACGACAGCATCCATGTTCAAGAAGTCGGTGTCCAAGGCGGTGCCCTCTCGGGCTCTGCTTCGTCCTCAGCGCGCTTTTTCCACTTCACTCCCCGTCAGGAGAGTTGTTGCGTCTAACCCAGTTAAGGCAGAGGAGGTCAAGGTATATCTCCCAGCTCCCATGTCGTTTTTTCTACTATGCTGACAGCTTTTAAGTCCTGGTCTTCAGGAAAATACCCTCTCATCGAGCACGAGTACGATGCTATTGTCGTGTGAGTAGCACTCCGGACCAATAAAAGATTATTAGAGCTGAGTGTGTGACCCTTTAGTGGTGCTGGTGGTGCAGGTCTTCGCGCTGCCTTCGGTCTCGCGGAAGCTGGCTTCAACACGGCTTGCATAACCAAATTATTCCCAACCCGAAGTCACACTGTTGCGGCACAGGTATGTTGCGCCATGTTCAGCAGTATCTGACACACTCATATCACAATTTCAAGGGCGGTATCAATGCTGCTCTCGGTGTAAGTAAACCTTGAGGAGTTGACGCTCTTTTCACTGACGACTTACCTGTAGAACATGACGGAAGACGACTGGCGATGGCATATGTACGATACGGTTCGTGTCATTTGATATGTTACACTCCCTAGTCGTTTAGTTGAGCTGAATTTCGACAGGTTAAAGGCTCCGACTGGCTCGGTGACCAAGATGCAATTCATTATATGTGTCGCGAGGCCCCCAGATCAGTCTACGAGGTCGGCTTAGATTTTACGTGCATGTTTTTTTAGCTTATTACTTTTTCTAGCTTGAACATTATGGTGTTCCATTCTCCCGTACCAAGGATGGAAAGATTTACCAACGTGCCTTTGGTGGTCAGTCTTTGAAGTATGGCAAAGGCGGCCAAGCATATCGTTGTGCTGCGGCTGCCGATCGTACCGGCCACGCTCTCCTCCACACCCTTTACGGCCAGTCGCTGCGACACAACACGAATTTCTTCATCGAATACTTTGCTCTGGACTTGATCATGCAGGATGGCGAGTGCGTTGGAGTCATTGCGCTCAATATGGAAGACGGTACGCTCCACCGCTTCAGGGCACACAAGACAGTCCTCGCAACCGGCGGTTACGGACGTGCCTATTTCAGCTGCACGAGTGCGCACACTTGTTCGGGTGATGGTAATGCAATGATTGCTCGTGCTGGCCTTCCTCTGCAGGATCTGGAGTTCGTTCAGTTCCACCCAACCGGTATCTATGGCGCCGGCTGCCTTATCACTGAGGGTGACTGTCTTTCTGTAAGGTATTTGCATTGTGGCTGACTGTGCGTTAGGTTCTCGCGGTGAGGGAGGCTACCTCCTGAACTCTGAGGGTGAGCGTTTTATGGAGCGTTATGCACCTACGGCCAAGGACCTTGCTTCCCGTGATGTCGTGTCTCGTTCAATGACGATCGAGATCCGTGAAGGTCGTGGTGTTGGGCCTGAGAAGGACCACTTATACCTTCAGCTCAGCCATTTGCCCCCTGAAGTTCTCCACGAGAGGTTGCCTGGTATCTCTGAGACTGCTGCTATTTTCTCTGGAGTCGATGTCACTAAGGAGCCTATCCCAGTGCTACCTACTGTCCATTATAACAGTTAGTATCACTACTATACTGTTTTCTGGACTATGGCTGACCTTCCGATAGTGGGTGGTATTCCCACCAGGTACACTGGTGAGGTGCTGACTGTTGACGAGGTGAGTTTGTTGTAGTTGTATCCGTCACACTCCGCTCATAAGTCGTGGTCAGAATGGCAAGGACAAGATTGTCCCTGGTCTGTATGCAGCTGGTGAGGCTGCATGTGTGTCCGTTCACGGCGCGAACCGTCTTGGTGCAAACTCCCTCCTGGATCTCGTCGTCTTCGGTCGCGCGTGTGCTCATCATATCGCGGAGACCTTGACTCCTGGAAAGGCTCACAAGACTATTCCTGAGGAGTCCGGCCTTGAAAGCGTAGAGTTCTTGGACCGGATCAGAAATGCAGATGGCCCCAAACCCACTGCCGATATAAGGCTGGACATGCAAAAAGCCATGCAAACCGATGCCGCTGTCTTCCGGTGCGTTCCACCAACTTCGTCCGAATGAAAAGGGATACTGACAATCCTCGCAGCACACAACAGACTCTCGACGAAGGTGTTCAGAAGATCCATCAGATATACAAATCATTTGACAATGTTGGCATCAAGGATAGGAGCATGATCTGGAACTCGTACGGCTTTGTGTTTATATGATGCTGATTCTTCGCTCACGCGCTCATCTTAGTGATCTCGTTGAGACGCTTGAGCTACGCAATCTCCTACAGTGTGCAGTTCAAACTATCACGGCCGCTGCTGCTCGCAAGGAGTCTCGAGGTGCTCATGCTCGCGAGGACTACCCTGAGGTTGGTATTTGCATAACACCTTATCAATCTATCTAAACTATTTGCAGCGTGACGACGACCACTGGATGAAACACACCCTCACAATGCAGCCTGATGTCAACTCACCCGACGTTACTCTCAGGTACCGCGCTGTCATTGGCTCGACTCTCGATGAAAATGAGTGCAAGGCAGTCCCGCCATTCAAGCGGACGTACTGAGCGGGGTTGTCTTATGCTAGATAGACTACATCTTTTTCACGGGTCAAAATTGCTGTATGCACGAAAAAATAAATCTATGTATTTTGACCAAAATGGCAAAAATATTTGAGATACATAATGTATTTATCATGTTCGTTCCCATGGTTGTTGTTTGACCACCATGTCGAGCAGAGCAGGTGGCCTGTACGGTGGTATCCAATTCTCTACTGGCGCAACCTTTAGCCTTTCTTCATCATCTACATCTGCTTCACCTGCAACACCAACACCTGCAATCAAAGTAGAGAAAGTCGAAACTCCCGCAGCTCCAGAGGCTATTTCAGCACCAGCATCAAGCAATACAGGCAATGATGGAACCAAGGCAGAGGATGGAAGTATTGGAGGAACAGAATCTGGGTCTGTAGGAAAGCTTTCAGCCGGTATCTCCCCCTCCTCTGCACATCGAGTCTAGAAGCAAAATATTGACCGTTGTAATCATCATGCTACTCCTCCGAACTCGCACAGGGTGGTCCGCTGCGCTTGCGTTTGCCCCCGTCCGACGTGCACAAGCAAAACCCAAGCCCGCTTTAATTCGCCTTCCCATGGGTGCCAAGGCCCTACCCACTACTGCAACAGCTACAATTTCCGCTGCCACACCAGCTTCGGGCCTCTCCGCAACAGCCGTCGTCTTCGCTCCGCCAGAACTGGTAAATACGGATCAACAAGAAGAAGTCAAGGACAACACCGCCCAGAAGGACTCCACATGGCGCAAAAAGGAAGGCTGGGGCAAGAAAGTCAAACCTCCATCCATGATACTTGATGAAGATATCAATGGTTTCAAGGCTCAGCACAAACGCAGGGCTGGTGGAGGAGGCGGTGGAAGGAAGGGGAGGAAGGTATGTATTTCTTTACCCAATTTGATATCTTCGTTGATATTTGATATGCAGAATAAGAATGCCCCAGTTGTGGCGATATGGGATCCATTGGAGCCTTACGACACTCTTAAGCCAAATGACTACAACGAATATAAAATATGGAAGCAACGCGACCGTGTCGAGCGGGCATCCGAACGTGCGGCTGAAAGAAAGCGTGCTCGCGAGGCTCTCGACAGAGGAAGTGATCACACAGGCAGCGACAGTGAAGGCGAACGCCCAAAAAAGAGTGGTGTGCAAACTAACTCTGGATATATGGCGAGGTTTAACTTCCGGTTTCAGGGAGATTTGACAACGGGTCTTTCGATAAGTGGTCTCGTGCGGATGACGAACGTCCCCGTGGACTTGGTGCCTCCGATACTCCCGCAGTTCATGTGGATCGCAATATGTCAGGGGAAGAGGCCTTTCAGCGGCGACTTGCAATGTCTGCTGGTGCTGTCGCTCGAGTACCGTCACCGACTCCTGTGCCTGTCGATCATAACTTATCGGGTGAGGAGGCCTATCAGCGCCGCCTTGCCATGGCCTCAGGAGGTAACCGCCCGCCTGCGTTATCTGCATCCGCTTCCCCTCTCCGTCAAC
Organism: Suillus americanus; assembly: GCA_016695465.1. Classification (NCBI taxonomy): domain Eukaryota; kingdom Fungi; phylum Basidiomycota; class Agaricomycetes; order Boletales; family Suillaceae; genus Suillus; species Suillus americanus. Next base: position 408,467 of record MU177899.1, read on the forward strand.
CGTCACCGGGCGGCGCCGATGATGAGGAAAGCATCCCTGGACTGTCATCGAATACTCCGCCGTCTGTTTCCCAAAACCGTGACGAAACGGGGGAAGAGGCGTATCTACGCCGGCTAGCAATGTCATCGAAGCTCCGTCCTACAGCTTCGCCTTTTGAGCCATCAAGCCGACCACCTGCTCCCGACATGCAGCCGGCGCAACTGGTGACCCCCGTGCCTCCAGCGCGTTCTCCCCCTCCGTTGGCATACAACCCCTTTGCACCGCCGACGAATATTCCGCCGCCGCCACCTCCCTCGTCATCTCAAATACCAGTTGCGCTTGAAGACAAGGTCAAGGCCGCTGCAAGTATCGCAGCACGCCTTAGTGCGCTTGCCGCAACTGCAGGCGGGTCGGGACCAGTATCAAGTCTACCTGTTCCACCACCGCAAGAAGACATTCAAACGCGGTATGCTCGAGTACATTTACCATCGAATACGTCTGACAATTTTATCAGTTCTGACCCACAGGATTTTGCAGCTCGTTTGATGGCTAAGTGGGGGCACAAGGAAGGTCAAGGTCTGGGTGCCGATGGGAGCGGTATTGTAAATGCTCTCACAGTCGAGCAAGTCGCTGCCCAAGGCAAAGGCAAGAAGGGTCAAAATCAAACGCAGGGCCAAGGCAAAGTCAAACCAGCCATGGGCTCAAAGATGGGTCGGATCATCAATGACAATGAGGATGCGAAGGGTCGTGAAGACCGTTTAAGGTTTGGGGAGTCCAGTCGTGTGGTAGTGCTAACCAATATGGTTGGACCGGAAGATGTGGACGATGGTGATCTGAGAGATGAAATCGGTCAGTCTCAGACGTTTCATTTGTCAGATTTCGATTGAATTCCTTCAGGTGAGGAGTGTTCGAAGAATGGAACCGTCGAGCGAGTTATTGTACATCTGACGCAGCCTCTGCCGGCGGACCCAGAGGAATCTGTCCGCATATTTGTGTTGTTTGCTGGCCCCTCTGGTGCGTGGAAGACCGTGAGGGAGTTGGATGGCAGGTACTTTGGAGGGAGGGCTGTGCGGGCAAGATACTTTTCGGAAGCTGCTTTCTCCCGGCATGATTTGGATGTTCCAATTGCTTAGCTATTGGATAAACTGGCGTGGTTGGTTGATATTTGGTTTATTAAAATATTTGAACTTGCTCTGATGATATGATGCTGATACTTAAGTACTTAAGTATTGTGCTGCTGCATGCATACCACGGTTGACTTCTGGTCACCAGTCTACTTTAAAGCGACACGAATTGGTTCCGGATCAAACGCTGTGACCTTACAATGTGTTGATAATAATTCAGTGTTGCTGCACATTTGTGGCAGAGAGTCAATGTTCAGCAGCGCTGCCACCCAAGCCGTCTTACAAGGTAATACTACCTCAGGGTCCGTGGGACAAACCCATCCATGTGGAGATTTCCTCCTATGAAAAAAGTACCAAGGTAGTAAGGTCTGCTGCGGTGTTTGTTGACTCGGATGCCTAGGAGTTGTCCAAAGGTGCTGCAGAAAGAGTACAAACACTAAAAATCAAATCAACGAAATGAATGCTCATTCAACAACGTCGCAGAATGTCACAATGATTGAATGGGAAGCGACAAACCATGCGTTTGATGGTATGTAATTCTCGCTCTCTAACAGTCTAAGTGCCCATCATTAAATCCGAACGGAAGAGCTATCAGATGCAATCAAGGCTAAGCTGGACTGGAAACGCATGCAATCCTTAGGACCTTGACTGTATGTCCTATCTTAGTATCATAAACTGCACTAACTAACAGCAGCCAAGTCGCGAGATCAGTACATACACCAAAGCAGCGGCAACTACTAGCAAGTGATGTGCACCATAGCTCAACATATCATTGGCTTGAAGGTTCGCCTACTCATTGAGCGTTCATGAGTCATGGCTATCAGCTTCACAAAACACGATGGGTAGTAAGATGAAGGTTCCAGACACATCAGGTCTGTTATGCGATCAAGGGTGCGCAAACCATCGTGAATCAGCTGTATACTTGATCCGAAAGTCTTCATCCATGTATACGTTGAAAGGAAGGGTTGGGACCACTGGATTGAGAGGAAGGACCTAGTAATGCCGTGGAAAAGTGGTTAATCAACTAAGTCGTTGCGACATGCATTGAAATTCTGTAACATTAGAAGGGTAGATTGGACAATGGTTGGCGTGTCGCTAAACTAATACCACTCGGCAGCTGATCTTTCAAAATATTTCCGCCGCGCATCACGGCTTAGTATATGGACTGCAAATTTGCCTGCATCAATCATAGCCCATCCATTGAGCATTCTCCGCTTAGAATTGGGTGGAAGGGGCAGCGGTGGGTCCATAGACAACAGCTGAACAATTTTCAGTTACTGCGAGGTAAAAGGGGCTGAGCAGACACACAGTTTTTCGCACTTGACGTACGACAGCTTCTATCGATCCTCGGTTTTCGGTGCCTTCTTTCACCTTGCGAAAGGGTGGTTAGCAAGACAGACAGAGAGGACGCAGGTAGGGTACACACTTGAGCAGTGACTACCCAGTCCCATATACCTCCGGGCTCTTCAACAAGACCTTCACCAGAGTATGTGCGCCCGCGTTTCCGGCGGCCCTTGGGTAATGTTCGAGGTAATGGAGGACCAGGAAGAGCGGCGACAGGTCGTTCGACACTCAAAGTCGACGGCTCTAGCAAAGGAGATTTACTGAGCTGTAAAAATAGTTGCCTTATCCCGGCGGAGATGTTTTCGGGAAGCTCATGGGTTTTTGGAGCAAGGTGAGGAGGAGTATGCCTAGTTATTGATTGGACTGGACCTTCAGTATCAATGAACCATGGCGTGGAAGGAGGTGTTGCCCCAGTGATGCTTCTGGAAGTGAATCTAATACGCGATGGACCTGAGCCTGCACGATGAATACACCGAAGAGTTTGCATGCTCGCAATATTGTCAATTTGTGACCAACTATGTCACGTACTGACAAGATCTGTGTCGGAGTTCGATTACACGAGGCATGGAAATGGGCATTGCTGCAATATTGAATTGAACTGACTGGCGCACGTCGAGTATATGTCCGCTGGCCGGGGAAAGAAGTGATCAATCTACAGTCATGATATTCGTTTACTAATATAAATAGTACAATTTACAAGTTGAAGGTCGCAATGCTAAAAGTGTAGATGAAGATATGTATAAAAGATGCAAGTAGTGTGGTATAATGACCAATAATGATAATGCCAAGTTCCAAATGAAATTGTGATGCCGATGATGATGATGATTCAAAGAACGAGATGAAAGATGAGAGTGAAGATTTCAACAGATATTGTATTCGTTCGTAAACGAGGGCTGGGCTATTGAATACGTCGCACCATCGTGGTACCCACAGCGGCCTTCAAAGTACCCCGAGCCATATTTCTGCAAAAACTCGTCCAGCTCAGCTGGTAGAGAGTTGTTCAGATCGTTTCCGGAGACGGGCTGGAACTGAAAGTTGACATCGGGAACGGGTTGTTGATAGTTGACATCAGAAAATAGCTCTAGGTCGAACTGCGGCATGTGGAGAGTGGAGAGATCGACGGGGACAGTTGGGGGCCGGAGGTAGTTGAAGGTGGGGATGGGGAGCTGAGAGGGCTGTTCGTAGACAGAGGCAAAGCTCTCGGCAGGGAGATCTGGGAAGAGTCGCTCCCAGGGAAGTTCAGTGAGCTCGCCTGAGAATTGGGGGATACCGGAGTCGCTGGACTCAACGGGTGAGAGCGCATCGCAAGGAACGAGGCCTGCGAGCTCGTGAAATGTCAGGTCATTGAGATCCAGCGATGCAGGAATCTCTATCTCTATCTCCGGCTTCATAACCTGAGTAGAGGGGTACGGCGCCGCGGCGGACCGTCGGGCAGCTTTGCCACCGGGGTTGCGACGCGCTTTGGGTTCGTAGCCATGTAGTTGCTTGCGGTGACGCGTCAAGCTACCCGGATCGGTGGTGGCAAACGCGCACCCAGAGTGAGGGCAAGTCTTAGAGCGTTCACGAGTGTGTGTCCTCATGTGCGTCTGCAGATTGGACTTCTGAAGGGTCCTATAACCGCAGTTAGGGAATGGGCATGCATGCATGCTGATCAAGATAGCAAACAAGTCAGGAACCATCCAGGATAGTGATAAGGTAGAGCACGTACAAAGCCTCCTTGTGTTCATCGTGCGTGCGCATGTGTCTAGGAAGATCTGCCTTGCGGCTTATAACCTTCTGGCAGACAGGGCAATTAACAGGTGTCTGTAGATAAAGTGTAATAAGCACAAGGCGCAGGATGTGAGATAGGCTGGAAGCGTACCATGTTACGTCCTGCAGCAGGCATCTTGTGATAGTGCTTGATATGATAGAATGGGTTATGAATGATCTGTGGAGTGGAATTAAATCCTTGAAGTGAATGAGTAGCGAGTGCGTTGTGGCAAATCTACACATCTTGCGCGCTTCTTTTAAGCACCAAGCGTGCTATGGACATCGAGTATGATTGCTTTTCTGCGGCGCTGATTTTTGCCTTTAAAGGCAAAAAGCGCGAAGCAATCGTGTGCGATGGTCTGAGCATAAGGGACGAGCCACTCGGTTAGCGGGGAAGGTAAAAGAGGTGGAAGAGGGTTCGATTGCGTCTCAACACTTTTCATTTTTTTTGCCTTGTAAGGTAATTTATGGTTACCTTCTCAATGTGGGAATGAGTGGCTCGGTGTTCAGACCTGAAGGCCTGATGAATGGGGGAAGTAGGGGCCCATAGACCCTTTCGAAGAGAGCTCCGCCTCGAGGCACCGTCGGAGGCATTGGGGGTGTTGTCGAATTCCCTAGTACGAGTCTCGAGGATAGCGTTCGCAGTGAAACATTAGTAGAAGACTCGGAGGACGATGAAGAACAACAAGACCGAGTTAGTGAAACTTGAACTACCCCCGCCGGGGCCAGCATTAACATCGCTTACGTTATCAAGGAACGATAGGGGCTTGTACTACTAAACAAGCACTACTGTCACTCCCGTTCAAGCCATAGTCTACTAAGTACCGTAAATGAATATTCAACTTTGACGGGGATGCTTCACACTGGCAGCGACTACTAAATGACACGAATAAATCTAACACACTCAAGAGAGCAATCTTCCTTTCCCTGATATGACGCGGCGCATTTTTCGTGTTACAATGCGAGTAGAAAGGTCCCTTCCCTGTAGTTGCGAAGAGTTTATCCGTTGGTCCTATCGATCCGATGGATGTAGCATTAAATCGGTCTGTAGCGGCAAGTGAGGCATCGTTGAATAGGTCGCAGAGGAATCAATTGATCAAGGCCCGAGGTGAGTGCCACGCGCACACTGATAGCACTGTCGCAGAAGCTGCCGCCAACTGGGTCGCGCCCTCGTCATAATTCTAACAGAAATATCCGAATTCTCCTGGCAAGGACAGATCAACTTTAGTTGCCATTCCTGTGCCAATACCCGCACTGCAGCGATGTTTGGTATTCAAATTTTATCCTATCCATTTCCTTAGCCCCAGTAATGAAGAACTAGTCCATTGTAGATAAATCGCTCAGTAGAGCTGGGGCCGCTCGTCTCCTTGAGGCGGCTGAAGAACCTAAAGCCAATGAATACGATGAGAATGAGTGTGATGAAAAAAAACGACGTACGATTTACACATCTTTCCAGTAGTTTTGTCCATTTGCAAGTTGATAGGGTCCCGGAATGCAGAAATACAGCATTCACGCATACCCAATGCATTGTCAACATCAAACTCGTCCAGCCAGTCGTCTATTTTCCACGACTAGTCTATGAAGTCTGAACAAACTCGGAGATGGAAAGCATCCGCATCTTGGTAGCAAGCTGCAGTGGGGTAACCCACAAATTAGTGATTTCAGGTTCTATAAGATGTCCTTCGTCAAACAGCCATTGTTCAGAAACACCGAAGACCGTATCATAGTGAGGATTGACTCGAAGGGGGTAGTGGCAATCGCTGAGGAGGTCAGGTAAAATGAGCATCGCGGAATTGGAGTCAGAACGAGTGGACGAGTGGTCGTGTAGATTGCAGGTCGTACCAGTGTTCGACTTTGACGTGGTGCCCCTGGAGGCGTTTAATATGTTGCTGATGGCATAAAACTTGCGAAAGGGGTGTTATGGTACGGTTTGTGAGGTGTGGACGGTGATGTAGGTACACGCTGAGGCGGGAGATGTGTTTTGCGGAAAGGAAAGGGTCTGTTCGGCACCGTTGCACTATTCATAGCAAGCTGGCTGCGTTTCATATGGTGTACATGCGGCAATATCAATCTGGGTAATCCATCTTGTCAATATCCGCAATTTCTGCGTTACTCCATTCTAAGAAGGTCTTCGTTCTACTTTACGACCCGGTACAACCAGAGGCCGGTTCTTTATAGCCGCAAGACGTTCCAATGCACCCATTCTAAATGTGGAAGGAGTAGGTAGGGTGGTTTTCGAAGAATCAGAAATGGAACCGGAGGACCGATGACTTGGCCCATTTGCTGTTAAAGCCAGCTGAATAGGCGTCTCAGCGGATCTGGGAGTGACAAGATCTCCAACCAAAGTCGAATGCGACTCTCCAGACGACGGAGATGTTGGGAAAAACAGCTTGACAGGCCGTTTCTGAGGATTGATGGATTTTCCCGCCTCGATGAGGCCATGCTCCGGCATATCGAGGTCAAATAGCACGGGAAGATCGCCTTCGTCAGTTGTAATGTGCCGCCAGTCCACCTCAGGTTCTTCCCTTGTGATGTGGGCAAACGGCGGGTTGATTGTTGGTTTCTTGTCCAATGCCCACTGCACATTGAGCTTCATTGACTGCGCTCGAATGCTCTCGAGGCCTGCACGGAGGTGTTGTATGAGATCGGGGAGGGGCATGCGGTAACTCAGGAGAGAAGGCGACATAACATATGTCCAGTCTTTGTCCATGTAAGAGAGGAGGCAAAGGAACATTATTCTCAAGACGCACCTTGGAGAATCAGATGCTTGGTAGGTGCAGGATTTGATACCAGCCCCAGATTAGACGGGGTGATCGAGGATGCCAAACTAGCAAGTTTTAACTCGCGACCCGAACGATCAATTTTTTTCTTGGGCTTTCTAACAACGCTCGAGGATTCTTCAGGCCCACACTCCTTGCCCAATTGTCTGCCTTTGACGTTGTCTTTCGGCTCAGCATCAGCGCCTCGGGTAACAATGAGCTCAAAAGCAGACCTGATGCGCATCGCGATCCTGTTGCGCACCACGGCCCTTTTGTTCGTCTTCTTTTTCGAAATCATAAAGAATATGCTCATATCTAGTCTCTTGGAACCGTCCTTTCGTTCCCCCCGCGGCACCATGGCAGAGCGCTCCACCCGAGACAAGCGCCTCCCAAATTCAGGGCGCAGGAGCGCACCCTTGGGTACAGCGCGTAGCATGAATGCAGGGCAGGAGAAATGCGGAAACGCGTGGGCTTTCCACCGGGTGGCAGGGTGTGTTGGGTCAACAGCGTGGGCGGGGCTGTACGATGCAGTACCAGGGAAAAGTAATGGAAGAGGGGAGCCAGGCGTTACATTGCGACGCTTTAATGAAGAATAATGAGAGAATGTGACATAAAAAGAGAGAAGACGCACGTTGATTGAACGAAGACCTGGCGCTTTGGGTAGTCTAGAGAGGTCAAGACATTTCGGCATGTAGCTTGCTACGCTTCAAACTTGCAATTGCGATTCACCGTGATACCGATAGTGAGTTTCAGTGTTGCCACAAGGCGAATCGAGTTGAATCGAGGTAGAAAATTGTGGTAATTCGACACAGCTCGGCACTTACGAGTTTGACTCGCAATGAGTTCCGGAGTGATAGGGCCGTACGGACCGGCAGGGATGCTCGTACCACCAACAACAATATTTGCAAGTAGCTACACAATGAACCAACAGAACTGTAATAAACTAATTACTTTACTACCAATCTCCCTTGCATTCACGAGCAACTGATCGAGCTTTCAAATATTCCAAGCAGCCGCCAGCTCGTCAGCTGCTCTTGGAGTCACAAGTCTATATATCGTGTAGTCCTGCTCGCAGCTCGTTGGCCACCAGGTCCGCTATAAAATTGAGCCTGAGATGGCCTTGCCTGAAGACTCGCTTCAGAACTTGTAGTGCTTTGAGTGTGGTCAGGGATAGATTACGGTGTCATAGAGTGTAGGTCTCTTTGCTGGATGAAAACATGTGCTCGTAAGGCACAGATGAGGGAAGACATCTATAACAACGCGAAATACTAGAAGCAAGAATGTGTGTTCTTTTTACTATCAGAATAATTGTTAATCCTATGAAATCAATGAAGGAATTGTATGACATACCTCGCAGAAATGAACTATATCTGTTATGCGTTCAGCCGCTTCGAGTAATAGACCTGCACCTTCATAATGAGAAAACTCGCACTCAGTCTTTCCTGTCCCATTTGAGTTCCTTGCGGATGCGTTCCTCTGCGGTTTCCGGTGCCGATGGTTGCATCAACGACAATGACGGTGCGAGTCGGAGGAACCTCGATGTAACCCAGCATCTACTACTAGTACTAGCACTGTTATTCATGCACCCATATCCAGCAGACAAAGACCGAGAAGCAATCGCTGTTGAGGTGGGGAGCTCCCGCTGTGATACCAAGTGTGCTCAAGGTTCCAATCGGGTCTGGGCCTGGCCAACTCTGATGGATGTACAACATGAAGTCATCTGGACACCAAAAATCGTAACTCATCCATAATGTGCGAGCAAAAAAACGCTCGTAGTATCCATTCTCGAGCATTTTCAATGTCCTGGGCCTCCAAGCGTTCCTTCAACCACTTGAGCTTGATGCTTGGTTGACAAGTGAAAAAGAATCGACACCATTGAAAGTGTGGATATGTGTATTTTCCTTCGTCAATGTACTGCTTCAGTTTATCGAGACCAACACCAATATATCATGCTTCGTGATTTAAGCTGACAGGGATTGATAGGGTTGGTGTCCACTCTGAGAAAAGGAGTTCCTGTGCTACGTCAACTGGTCTTAGAATTGTTCTGTTTCACTGACCTTACTTACCACGGCGGGTTCGCACATTTATTTGGAACCATTTGTGAGGTTCCGAATGATCTCGTGATTTTGGAGTTTGTGGGGCGGCGGTGAATTGACCACATCAGAGTTTGGGAAGGACTACCTTCAGGATGAACACATGCAGATATCGGTGATAGTGACAGAAGCTTGCTTGATGGTAGGACGGGCATGTCCGCAACAGTACAAGGTGAAGAAGGTCCGAGGGATGGTAATTTTGAGAGCCATGGCCTTCCAATCGGTGCTCCACTGTCTCCCACAGCCGATCCAATCATCTACTCCATAAATAACTTTGTTGGCTAAACTCACAGCCTGCACTTCCGCGAGGATCAAATAGATGTCTGCGTCATTCATTGGATACTAGTACGGAGTGACATGATAGGGAATACCAATTCACCGGCCACTAAGGAGGCTCGATGACATCATTAATCTCATACCGATACGCCCTGTTCAGTGTGTTAGCGCCACGTCTGAGGTTCTAAGAGAGGTTGGACTGGAAATTAGTAATGTTGCTTAGACGATATCGATTAGGGTGACAAGATAAGTCGAGCTATGGCATGCACACTGATTGGAATATATATCGAAAGTCAAGATTGTTGCAGCAAGACCATAGCGTCAGCATCGCATAAGGTTTGCGATGAGTTTGCAAAGGTGCGGACTGTGAGACTCGCGGTGAGATCACTCACATTCAAATCGACGCAGATGGCACCGATTCCAGATGCCCGGTGAGCAGTGAGCACTAGTGAGCGCCAGCTTGAAATGCATTACGCTTAATTGCTTCCGACGCACCTACCAAATATGGTGTCCTTCCGTCCAGATCATAGCCTTTTACCAGACGGTCTTCTTTTGACAAAGTCCAATACGACAAGTTACTTTCACCGTGCATCGCTGGACAAACGCGCAGTGATGGGTGTACGAGCTGGTGTTGTCGTTTGCATAACCTCCTTCTTACTCGGTCAGTTTATTTTTTGCATGACTTCCTTGGCGTCAACGTGTCATCCTAACCATTCTCGCTTTCAGGTTCACTCTTCACTCATTGGATCGCAGACTCTCTGACCCTGTGGAAGTCACCGGTAACTGACGAGCATTTGTGGACAGCAGCTCTTTACTACTCGATCCTGACCAAAGGTCCCGTACAAATCCTCTATGTACTTTTTGGCATCATTATACTTGGCGGAACGACCATCTTTTGGAGTTTTAATGATTTGGAAGCGGGAAACCTGATGTTTGACGGAGGGAGCATATGTATGTATTCTTCTCAAGTTCTCCATCAAATCGTTCATTATATACTCTACTCTCTAGTCCTCTACGGCGTGGCTGCCATCATGTATGCGTACTCCGTCATTCCCAGTCAGTCAAAATATAAAACCATGGCTCGCAATACTAAGGAAATTCATCCCAGATCTCATGGATAAATTCACGGCAATTCCACCCCACCATATTAAAGACGCTTTTCCACGTTTATTAAGAACACCTACTCTCGACCTGGCGTCAAACCACCTCGTTTGCAGCGTAGCGCTGACGGGTGTCCTGATACTTCAGGCTGGTCGGTGGTGGGCTGAACTAGCCGATGGTGACGATGAGGAAGGCTACCTCTCTGAAAAAGTTGACGGTGACGTTGGAGAGGAGAAAAAGTCAACAACTCCCCTCGCGGCAACCGCATGATCGCCCACTATTTCCATGCAGGGCTGCTTCCTATTCATCCATACCTCTAGCACTCGTGCGTGCTCGAGTTTCAATCCAATGTTGGATAGTCATGGCACCATCTTAATACCCTTCACGATCATCACAAATCGCATATCTTGGTTCCCGGATCATCACCTCTTCGTGCGGCAACAATGCTTACATTGCGCTTTGCACGAGTACTATTTACAAGTCATTAGTTACTGTATCATATATACACGATGACCCCAAAGACTTTAACGATGACGACAATTTGAAGATTCCAGGGCAATCCACACAATCCAGTCACCTTTGCCGGCCGAAGCCTTAGTACGGAGATCTTATGGTACGTAGGAATAATAGAGTTGTGCTCTAGTCTATGTGTAAAATGTCTGAATAGGCCTTACTCCTGGACAATATCCTCCTTCCTCGGTCTCGAGTCCTTGATTTCTTTGCCCTGACCTATTAACGTTTGGGCCTCATCATCGATCTCGATACCTAGCCTCATGATCAGGTTATGTCCCTATCAGATGACCAGGTTGCTCACCAAGACCCTCTTCCTTTACAAGACCAAGCACGTGCTCCAGCTCCACAAACCCGTCTTTGTCGACATCCAGCTTCTGGATCACTGCTTGTCCGACCACGTCGTCGGGCTTGTGCTTGATCACAGCGAGTGCCTTCTCTAAGTCATTCACTGGTATGCGTCCTTGTGCATCCGCAGAGAACATCTGCAAGGAATTACCAACACGTGAATCGTATTCTTGCAATTGAGTGTCGATTTTTGTGAGCATTGTCCGGATACGTTTTGTCAGCGCCCCTGAAGGTGACTTGGGGTCCTGAGTAGAATAATCAGCATGGAAATTGCAGCAAAATTCAAAGCACTACCTCTTCTGCCTGAAGGTTCTCTTCCATAAGGGCGCGAAGCTCATCACGTTCTTTTAGAACGCTAGACTGTGCCGACAAAATCGACAACGCTTCGCCAAGTTCCTTCAGTTGTTCGGTGGTCATGCGAGCATTCTCCTCTTCGAACCGTTCCGGATGAAGCTGCACCAAGCAAGTTAAAACATAGAAGCTAGGGTAGCAGGTCAAAGTCACCTCAGTGTCAGGTAGAAGAGACTGTGCGGTGCGTGCTTCTGACTCGTCAGCCTCACGCTTGGCACGGCGCGCATCTTCTTCCTTTTGCTCTTGCTCCTCTTCGTCTTCAATGAGCTCCTCTTGTTGTTGTAGAACTTCGAGCTTCTGTTTGTAGCTAGCACTGTCCGAGTCAACCTCTAGTTCAGCCTCATTTAGCTGAAAGCGGTCAGTATCAATAATGGAGAGGAGAGTGAAAAGATAATACGAACCAAGTTATCTGGCAATCCGCTAAGAACACTCTCAAGGCTCTTAATGACAGTTGTTTTGCCATCTTCATCTTCACCAGGCTTGCGGTCGAAATGAAAGGCTCGTCCAAGAATCAACAGTACACCAGAAACACGATTATGAAGATGCAGCTGGATCCATGTAGTCAACTCGTCCCGAAGTCTTGCAGGAGAAACGCCAGTGGTACGGATACCACGCGATTGGCATGCAGCCTGCAACTCCGAGGTCGACAACTCATCGACACCTTCAGAGTAAATGACTTGATCATCTCGACGAAGGTTCATGAGACGGGAGCGAATAGCACCCCGAAGGAAATTGTCCGTGCCGAATGCATTGACGCCCATGTACCGACACATTGAAACGAGTTGTGGCCGAGACAAGTTATCAAGAGTAAGGTCATCATCAAAGAGTTTAGCAACATTGATAATATCCGTTGCAGAGGGTGACTCTCCAGTGGAACGGACCCTCCTGAAAAACTCTTCGAAGGCGTCCGAGCCTACTATATGGGCATTTGCCTTCAAGCCTGACTCTCGCAACGTTTCTTGAAGGAACTTTGCCATTTCGAGTCTCACTCGAAGGAGCTTTCGCTGTTTCTCTTCCTATTCGTACATGAGCCAAGCGAAAAGAAAATATGCTACAATCCCTTACAGCAGCAAATTTGTCTTCAAAAGTCGAAGGAAGCATATTGGGGAATAGTTTCAAAGCGACAGGCAGTAGGAGCTCCATGAACGGCACAATGATGAAAACAGCAAAGGGTACGAGTCGAAGCAAGTCCTGGGTCGTACGCTTCAGCTAGATACCAATTACCATCAACTTGGCCGTCAGCAGTGTCAGAGATGATATGCTCGCCTGTCGCCGTTCTCTTCGGGTCAAGCTCTCTCCATGAAGAATCTTCCACTGTAGCCTGGCGGAGATCCTGACTTCTGAAACAAGCAGCTTTGAACCATGCCAATAGTGCGCTGCTTCGTGTTTCACTTTTTTCCAAGCCCGAGTCATGAGCGGTGCGTCAGAGGCAGGATCTTTAGGTGCAGGGGGTGCGGCCTTTGGTTCAAGAGTGGAGGAATCATTGGTAACAATTTTACTCGTAGCATCACGGCTTGCGGGAGCAGACGAAGAAGTTGATGTGCTCTGGGCGCGGTGCGAGACAAGAGCATAAGTAACAGACTGCGGCGACACAAGGTGTGCGCGTGGGCCCAGAGAAATGTAACGAGTGGTTCGTGCTTCGACAAGTTGACGGCTATAACACCGCACAAAAGCAGCTTGCTGGGAGCGCGGTAGCCATACCGACATGGACGTTAAGAGCAAAATTAAAGAGTTCTAGCTGGATTACTGGTCGACCATAAAATTCGCGGAATGACAACGACGTATGTCGTTCGGCAGATTGAAAAAGGCAGAACCCATTCTTTGTTCTTGTTTGTAGTAGGATCTAAATCTTGATCATGGACATCTATGACCCCTCCAGTGCAGCTTATAAGAAGGCCAGGCGACAGTACTTGAAGACGACAAAGAATAGAACTAAAGACTTAGACGCAGAATGGACCCCATTCCGAGCAGCGGAGAAAAAATATAAAGCACGTTTCCCCCCTCCCGATCTTAGTCACGTCCTAGATTTAACATCAGCCACCTGTGATGCTGAGACACCAGCCAGTGGTCAAAGTTGTTATTGCAACGGGGTTGAGATCAAACTTCTTGACATGAGTGAATCGACGTCTTCTGGCGTCGGTAAAGCATTTGCAGTCCCTCGCGTCCCAGGTACGCAAGAGGAAATACCACGCAGGTGAAACCAATAACCCTTTAACCAGGTCTTGTTATACTTCCATCGTTTATATCCCCGCAGGATCAGCGACGACTAGTGCGATGGGCTCTTCGTGACCATGCACGGCATCCCAATGAAACAAACCTTGATGCTCATTATATCCTGCCCGACGAAGGATTATGGAATGCACATCTTAATTCAGATGCACCTTTGGTCAGAACACGAGCATGTCCAGAGTCGTCAGACACAAAATACGAAAACTCTGGACCAAGGCAATTGGTCTCTAATACACCGGGTGATCCCGCCAATTTTCAGTCAATGTTGCATTCACCGAAGCCTCCGCCCGCGCCGTCCCCTACTGTTTCACCAACCTCACCCACTGCACTTATTTCAAAGTTGCGCTGGGCAAATATCGGATGGTCGTATCATTGGGGTAGTAAGCAGTATGACTTTACCAAAGGCAAGGGTCGTGTCGACAATGAGATCGGAGCCATATGCAAGCGGGCTGTCTCCAGTGTTAACTGGAAAGAAGTATTTGGTCAATCGGACGAGGAAGGATGGGGTGGTGAACATTGGAGAAGTTGGTGTGAGACATATGGTATGAATTCTCGAGTTCTGAACTTCGCCTGACTAACTGCGGCACCTGTAGAACCTGATGCTGGCATCGTTAATTACTATCAAAGCAAGGTATGATATACGCCTAAAATAATCAAGGAGTGTCTTAATAATTCCTGCAGGACACTCTCATGGCACACGTAGATCGCTCGGAAGTCTGTGCTACGTCACCTCTAGTTTCGATATCGTCAGTTATCAAGGCTTATCTTCATTGATCAATCAAGTTGATATTGCGATTTCGCGACAGGCTGGGCAACGCCGCTATCTTCCTCATCGGTGGTCTCACTAGAGACGTGGAGCCAACGGCGATTCTTCTTCGCTCGGGTGATGTTGTGATAATGTCAGGACCTGCTTGTAGACGGGCCTATCACGGTTTGTCCGAGCCCATCGTCGATTGACATGAGATCTGATCCAAATCTGCCAGGCGTTCCCCGTATCTTGGAGGACACTCTGCCTGATCACTTCTCCCTAAAATCGGATGGCGAAGGATTATCTAGTTGGACATCATATGAATTATACATGCGGACAACTCGGATTAATATTAATGTCCGACAAGTCTTTCCAAAGGGGTTCGATCCTGGCCTGCAGGTGGAGAATTAATGATATTTTTAGCGTTGTTAAACCACTGCATAATTCCACCTATTTAATGTTCGTTGATTACCCATTGCTGATTATGGATAGAGTGGAGAACGCCTTTTACTTTGACAGGCCACGAGGACGATGTATTCCAAATTACTTTCAGGTTATGGTTAGGCCTATTAGTATTACAATTAGCTCTTTTCAAATCGATCCTTGGATCTTTGTACTACCTCCAATATCTGATTATCGGGCCTGGTTATCCAGATTGCAGTACTAGCCCACACACAACCCAGGGCGGCGCGATATTTGCCATATCGCGCAGGCTAGATACGAACCAAATGAAAAGTTACCTTGTGCTCCAACTTTCAAACAAAAGGCAAGTTCAATGACCATTCTAAGCGCGAGATATTCACATGGATACTTACATGACAGTAGAAGTGCTGTAGCATGAAAAAATAAGAACATCTGGACCACTGCGGGGGTGCCTCGGGTCCAACCCTTGTACATATCAGTACTCCTCTTCGTACCTATCCATACTAGTGCAATGCTTCGAAAAAGCATTCCCGGGCGAGAGGGGCCGCCAAGCGCTTACTTCCTCGGCAGCATCTGACTGAATGTGTCTTGGCGTCGCTGGTGCCAGCAATCCGCTTTCGAGCTCACACTCCTCGCCATCAACGACCTCATCCCCGTCTAAAATACGTGCCAGAGCTGCCATATCGATGCGCCCCGAACCCCGACTCACCTCCATTCTGGCGGTTTGTGGTCCACGATCTGCGTGGTGTGAGACTGTGTCATCTTCTTCCTGCCACTGCAGTCTGAATAGTGGCTTCAAGGCCTCTTGTTCCTCACTATTCCGAAGAAGCTCCTCGAGTTCACCCTCTACAAATAGCTCGTCGTCTCGAATGTGCTCCGCAGACCCGCCACCTCGGCTAAGAGCCAATAGCTGGAGACGAGAAGGGGAACGCTTCGAATCGTACGACGAAGTACTGAGGAGATGCGTCGCAAATGGAACAGTTGGCAGTGTTGAGATAAGTGAGGAAGAATCAGAACGCGCTGTCGAAGCGCCCGGGTCCTCGGGTACCATAGGATTTGACAGAGTATAAGATTTCGCGGACAAAGGATTGAGTAGAAAATGATATGCATCCTCAATGCTATGATCCTTTGTCTTTCGTTTCTTGCGGGGCTGGTGATGACAAAGCTCAGGAGGCTCACTGATTGGAGATGTCTCCGAGAAAAATGCCTCCTCATCCTTCTTGCCGTCTTCGTCTGTCGGATCCGCCTCAATTACGATACTAGCCTTTCCGAGAGCGGACAATTTCTTCGTCCATATCTCCTCTTGAAATTGAATGACATCTATGATCCCCTTCGCAACAATAGAACGCTTCGGAACTTTCGACCGAGCAGGAGCACCACGACCCTTTCCCTTGTATACGAACTGATCGAGCCAAGGGACTTCTCGAGTCCATTCCTCGATTAAATCATAAGATGCTTTGTAACGCGATGTAACTACACCACGCGCAAACCCAAAGCGCGATGCGAGCGCGTTAGCGAGCTCACTTAGGTGTGGCAGGGGGTTGCGTGTTTCCGCTTCAAGTGCGAGAATGAGCATCGCACAGGCGATAGGAGGGGTGGGAGACTGTAGCACGGGTATAGCGCAAGCCTCTCGGCTGATAATACCCGATAGGGAAGTAGCAGTACGCAATACCGCATGAGAGGACAATGGTGTGAGGATGGCAACGAGATCTGGAGGTAGATGAGAAGTGAAAGGCTCAGGATGTAATAAGGACTGAAGATGAGACAGAAGGATGGGAAGATGGACAACTGGGTCTGATGAACTTAGGTCAAAATCCAGAAGAGATACCACGGCTACGAAAGCACGCGATAGAGACAGCGGTGAGTCATCAAGGAAAAAGGCAATGTCGCGGAGGGAATCCGACTTGTGTGCCTCACGTAGGGCAATAGCCATGGATGCACCGGCAGCTAGCTTTGCCTTGCGTCCCCACCTGTATTTGCCTTTTGCCATAGCTTGTGTGAAGATGGCTTCCGCACGTGGGGATAGACCGGGATTTTTCAACTTGGTCAGGACGGAAGTGATGAAAATGCTCATGGCGATCTGACACGGCATGCGGGAATGAGTAAATAATTTCCAAGAAAAGAAAAGAAAAGAAAAGAAATAAACCCACAGTGTTCCCTCTGTCACGCGCTTCTTTGTGCTGCCCAGCAAGATTCCATCCCTGTTTGTGAATATTTTTGAGAGGAGCCGCAGAGGAGGAAAGCCATGAAGTAGGTTGAAATTGGCGCACGGAAGAGTCATGGGAATCTGTATGGGAAGCAAGGACATACTGATCAGAATTAGACAAGGTACCACATTTTGTGCAGATGGATGAGCAGACGTCGTCGTCCCAGACAAAAGTACCCCCACAGTCTGGACAGGTCATGCATGTACGTGTGATGCCACAAGTTTTGTAAGACCCCGAAAACTCTGTACTTATTCAGGGGTATCAATGGTTCTTTGATTAGATCAACTACGTTTGCTCCACTATGTGATTATTGTATAGGACATGTTCGTAAGGTTCAACCGATTAAGACCCTCATTAACTCCTATTTCCCCCTCAAACAGATCCAGTTTAGGTCGCATTGTTCTTGCTTGTCACTCAGAGATGTGATCAGGGTCTCTGCCTGCCAGTGTGAGTTTCTTATGCTTCTGGTGCGCAAACTCCTCAACCAAGATTAGTCCCTTCCCCACTACCAGCGCCAATCTGATTTCCGTTTCACTTAAATAGCGCGCTGCCCTTTCTGTTAACTTCAACTTAGGTTATCATGTCCCCTCCTGTTACTGACTTTCAATCCAAAGGCTCCAGTCATGCCAAGCGCAGGCTTTCCAGCGTTGGCGCTGAGGGGAAACCTGCTGTCCATGCCTACTCCTCCCTCACTGTAAGTTTGATCGATCATTCCCATCATGTTGATGCTGATTGCATGTTATAAGCCTATGTGGGCAGGTATTGCAGGTGCTGTTGTGAATGGTGGTCAAAGTTTTGAGATCGCAATTTCCATACATGACTCCGTCTACAACACCGATTTCGCATCGGCTATCGTACCTTACACCCCCAGCGATCCCGCCAAGTCCGCGTCTGAGATTGCCAACCACGTTCTTCAGACCGTCAAAAAATTCTCTCAGGAGCACTTGTGCAAGTTCCTTGGCGCTGGTGTTACCCTCGGTCTTTTGAAAGAGGCGAGTATCCACTCTATCTCGTTTGCGATCGATCCTTACTATTCGTTCAGTGTCCAAATCTCTGCACTCATCTCTGGCTTGAGACTGATATTGTCCCAATCGTCTTCAATATCAAGCCATTCCACACTGATTCACTGACGCGCCCAAACATCAAGCATCGCATTTCCTCGACCACCGGTTCATATGTTCACTCCGGTGCTGAGACCCCCACAGTCTATGTCGATCCATCCCCACTTTTGGATCAGGACAACAACCTCCAGTCAGGTATCGCCACGAAACTTCCGATCCCCCGTACTCTTGATGAGCAAGCTGATTCTGCTGCCCGAAAATGCATCATGTATTTCGGCCCCAACAATAACCCTCGCCTCACCATCGGTCCCCGCAATCAAGTCACCGTCGATGCGGCCGGCAAGATCCATCTAATAGATGATCTTGACGTTTACAGGAAAACTGTTGGACCAGGTACTTGGAATGCCGTCAACAAACTCGCGGACGAATTGCGAGAGAAAAAGGTCAAGATTGGTTTCTTCTCTTCTACACCTCAGGGAGGTGAGTTGCTTATCGTCAATCAACGTATATCAGATCATAATCGCGTGATTTTTCCTGGCGCTTGTAGGTGGAGTAGCTTTGGTGCGTACTATTCACGGGTCCCGGTATAGTTCTACTCACGCCCATGACAGATGCGACATGCTCTCATCAGGTTCCTTACTGCCCTGGATGTTGACGTTGCATGGTACGTAACAATCTCCGCAACCCCATGATTCTATTTTTCTCATGCCTGGATGCTGATGTTTGGCGACGACTGCTAGGTACGTGCCGAACCCATCGCCAAGCGTATTCCGTACCACGAAAAACAACCACAACATCCTGCAAGGTGTTGCTGCTCCAGACCTTCGCCTCACCCAGGCGGCGAAAGATCAATTCGATGCATGGATCCTGAAAAACGGACTTAGATGGATTGCAGAGGGTGGTCCCCTGGCCCCTGGCGGCGTTGACATTGCTTTCATCGGTGAGTCCTTAGTTCTCATTCTCAGGTATCGACCGCTCATCGCCGTACCATTCAGATGACCCTCAGATGCCTGGTCTTATCCCGCTCATTAAAAAAGTCAGACCGGAGCTTCCCATTGTCTATCGGTCGCACATTGAGATCCGTAGCGATCTTGTACATGTGAAGGGATCTCCTCAGGAAGAAGTCTGGAAATACCTCTGGAACAATATCCAACTGGCAGATCTCTTCATCAGTCATCCAGTCAGCAAGTTCGTCCCTAGCGATGTCCCTACCGATAAGCTCGCATTGCTGGGTGCCGCTACTGACTGGTGAGCCAAGTTCGAGTTTATTGTTTCATTCCTTGATGTGTTTGTTTGCAAGGCTCGACGGGTTGAACAAGGACCTCCACCCATGGGATAGCCAGTTCTACATGGGCGAATTCCGGAACCTCTGTGTGAAGGAGAAGATGGCTGAGCTCAAATGGCCTCAGCGGGACTATGTCGTCCAAGTTGCCCGCTTCGACCCATCGAAGGGTATTCCAAATGTCATCGACTCTTACGCTCGCCTCCGCGTCATGCTCAAGGAATCCGGAAGGGTTACCGAAGCGGAGGTGCCCCAGCTATTGATCTGTGGCCACGGTGCTGTCGATGACCCTGATGCCAGCATCATCTACGACCAAGTCATGAATCTCGTCAGCTCGCCTGACTACAAGGTATACCAGTCAGACATCGTTGTGATGAGGTTGCCCCCGAGTGACCAACGTGCGTGATCATCGTGTGTTCGAAGCTTGCCTAGGGACTAATTTTCATCATGCACAGTTCTCGACGCTTTGATGGCTAACGCCAAGATTGCCCTTCAGCTTTCCCTTCGTGAGGGCTTTGAGGTCAAAGTTTCCGAAGCCCTGCATGCCGGTATACCTGTCGTGGCTTCTCGCACTGGTGGTATTCCTCTTCAAATCGTGCATGGCAAGTCGGGCTACCTCACCGAGCCTGGCGATAACAATGACGTTGCCAAATACCTCTTCAACTTGTATACCGACGAGAAGTTGTACTCGGAGATGAGTGAGTACGCGCGTACACACGTCTCTGACGAAGTTGGCACTGTCGGAAACGCCGCTGCTTGGTTGTACCTCGCCGTAATGTACAATCGCGGTGTGAAGATCCAGCCTCATGGTGCTTGGCTCAACGACATGTTGAGAGAGGAGACTGGGGAGCCTTACGTTGAGGGCGAGCCTAGACTGCCTCGTGGCGGCCTGAACATGCAAGGTTGAGGACACTGGATCAACTTGAAATGTATCACTTACGAAATTGTGAAGACTCGTCTTGTAGTTGTTTCTAGATCCTAGCTATTGTAGCTAGTAGATGCTATGTATATCTCATAAACTTACCTTGTACTGTACATGCAGTCCCGGCCGCAATTTGTTGAACTGTTATCTATTGAACAAAGCACAAGAAAGTACCATTAGTAACAACCACAACGCTCGGAATTTATAGCAGTAACTCCGAGTTGTGGTGGCTCTGCTTTGTTTTTTTGATAAATGCTGATTCTATAAAAGCGGATATCCTCGTCGTCTTATTCGCGAACATTTTGTTGGCCGCAGCCCCTTGATTAATAGCTCGAAAATGATGGAAGTTGACACTCACTCGCCATCCACAAGGATGACACGCTCCTTCAACTATTCACTGAAGAGGCCCCGCTCTCCTGGGTCCCCGAGCCAAGAACGCCAGCCGGTGGGTAACCTCAAATGCTCACAAGATAGAACAACTCTCAAGTGTTTGCTGTACGAACAGAAACGTTCATCACTTGCTTTACAGGATACGTATCTGAGTCGACGAGCATCTTCCAGTGTCTTTTCTGCCAACCAAAGCTCGAGCAATCATCATCAACCAAGCCCAGATGATTGGGTGAGGCAAGCTAGCGACCTCTCTATTGGACGCCCGAATAGTGTCAATCCTGTTCCTTCGCCAAGTATGACTGGCGACATACAGGATGAGAACATGGTAAGTGACGTTTGAACTTCGTATTGCTCGTGAATGTGTTTCTTCAATTATCCCATTGCTAACTACATCCCAGGCACTCGACCCAGATGAACCTCTAAAGTCTTCCTCCTCGGTGCTTGTCGTTTCGCCAGCACGGCTACTACAGCCATCACGGGCACACCCTACAACCACGCAATTAAACGCATCACAAGTGTACATTAGTCCTCCTCAGCACCTATCTCAAATCATCGTGGGATCGGCAGATGGGCAGCCATTAACACCAAGCTTAACCATGGCACACCAGCAACAGTCTTCTTCGATATACGTGCAGCCTAGTATATCATCGGACGGATCATCAAACCTCCAGGAATTGCAGCCGGGACCGACTCAAAACCATGACTTTTTCCAGACTACATCATCTGAGATGTCAATTCCACCGCTACCTCCGATCAACCAATCTCCAGGACCCAAGTTAACCTCGGGGAGAAAGCAGCGCTTTACGATGGGGCCACGTGCAGACTGCCTGAAGTGCAGAACGGGCGAAAAGGGGCACTGGATGCATTTCGACTAGACATTGGAGCAGTAACCTTACTTAATTTTAGAACTATAATACTTTACAAGTGACAACTAACTTGTGCAGCCCACACTACCATTCATGTTGTCTTGGTCTTGCTCAACAATCATAGTGTTTTGCTTTGTTTGCCAGAGCCGTTGGATTTAAACATGTCACAACAACCTAATCTGTCACTTCAGTTTTTGGTTTTGGAAATTTTGGAATGGGATCCCTGTACGACGATGGCCACTACTCTTTCCCTATTCTGGAATTTATCATCAGCATCGAAAAAAGAACGTATCAGTGCAACAGTCAAGCTTGTTAATTCCCTTGAGAAGTTTCAGGGACAACACACTCCCAAGCCTGAGGTTTCACCAGGCTCCGAGGATGATGAGGAAAATATTGGCCCAACGGATGGCCTGGATGTCTTGAATGCGCATGATGTCGTGTACTCCATACGGCGGCTTATACGAGGACTTGCGAGTCCTCGGGAAAGTAGTCGGCTCGGCTTCAGCGTCGCGCTCACCGAGGTATGAATCTCCACCTTCGAGTACTACATCGCGACTTCACATCTATTAGTTGCTTTCTCGGCTGGACACTGTCACATCTGCTCAAATAATCTCAATGATCGTTGATGGGTCGAAGATTCAAGGGTCTATGACTGGTCAAGAAGAACGTGATGTCTTGTTTGCTCGTCTCTTTGGACTTGCCACTGTCATTCACTCTGGGCTCCTTGTACGGCAGACCCCGCTGTTGACATCTCCTTCGTCTGCCACAAATTCGTCAAGTCTTGAGAGTTACAAGGAGCTTGTCAACCATCTTCTTGTTCTCGCTGAGAAGAAGTCCTGGCTACGAGAATGTGCTTGGTGGACCATCGGGCAGGCTATTGATGCTGTTATAAAATCTTCCGTTTCTTGGAAAGAGGAAGCCCTGGCCTCTACGCTCGAAGTTGTGTACGAGCGTGAAAAGGACGTTTGGACACCAGAAACGGTTGCCATAACGTTAAAATTACAGCCTGCGATGCCCAAGCATGACTGGAAAAGCACTCTAGCACCGACATTCAAAGATTCGGCCATTTTGGCTCCCGCTAACTTTTCGTCCCTTGGGCGTATATTGAAGGTTTGAAGTTACATGTTTAACGTCAGAAGGATTCATTAACATTTCCTGTCTGCTTAGGAAACTCCAGGCGACGATGAGTGGCAACAGAGTAATACGGGGACGTGGAAAGCTCAATTGCATTACGTATGGAATATCATTTTCGACAACTTTCTCCCTGAGAGCGAGCCAGGACGTCGCCGGAATGCATCATTTCAAGAGTTCTTCCGAGTAGTAGTCGACGGTATGTTTTCCGTCGCGGTTTCTTGTATTTCATTCAATCGATGCCCTATGCAGAGACATTGTTCGGAGCATCGTCTTCCCCTGAACGGAAATTCTGGGGGTTCCTTGTCTTCAAAAAAGCTTTACACCGTGTGGACGGTACCGATCTCCCTATGCTTTTCACCAAAAATTTCATGCGGTCTTGGATCAATCATCTTTCTCACAAAGACCGCCACCTTCACAAAATTTCCCTGGATGTGGTGCGCCAGCTCTCGTCTTTTCACCCATTCGCACATTGTTGATTCTACAATAGGTCAAAGACATCCAAAACTTCGTCCAGCAGAATCCTGAGCTTGGTTACACGTTGATTCTGCAGCTAACTGGGATTCATGGGAGTCAACAGTTTGATAAACTGACCAGAACGAAGACCGTAGAATCAATATTGTCGAGGATGGACAGCGATGGTATTATGAACTACATCCAAAGTTTACTCGAACAAATGGATGGGTCTAACAAGTCAGTGCAATTTCGTAGTCTCCTCAGGCTTCTCATAACAAAAGTACAGTGATGCTGTTGCAGAAGAAGCTAAGAAAATTTGGATCGCAGACCAGTTCACTGCCCTCGTTCGCAACGGTGCCATCCCAAAACGTGAAGATTGGATCCAGTTCATTCTCAATTGGTTTACTGTGCAGGGGTTATACTTGGTCAAGAAAAAATCTACCAAGGGGCTCCTTGCTGCGGTACGTATCGATTTTCCGATTTGAGACAAATCAGGGTTGACACTATCGCAGCTCCGTGTCACCCCCTCTAGTCCTGTTTCTGACGATTTCCGGCGGATTTGTCGCGGTAAACTCCTTGGTTGCCTCGCTGATTTAACACCATCCACCGTATCACAGAAAGGTCTGAGATAAGATTGGCAGCTAGTTGATGACTCTGACTCAATGTGATCAGGTGACAAGGCGCCAAAGGAGGGGTCAGTTGACGACGAATCCTGGATATCGAAAGTTTTTACTGTAGTCGATCATCTGGACAAGGATAGCAAGCACGTCACATCTCTATCGGAGCCAAGTCAGGAGGAGCAACTGCTACTTCAACAAGCTCATGAGATAATAGATCATCTTAGGCAGGTTCGTCGCTCCAAACTTGCGCTTTATTGTATTTATTGCTTCAAATCAGGTTGATGGTGAGATGAGAGAGGCAGCTAGAGGAGTGGAGCTTCTCCTATTAGCCTCTGTGCTTCATCGTCGCTGCGCCAGCTTGGACGATGATGAGCCTGATGCAGGGATACTTGAGGCGAGTGTTTCTTCTACATCGTGTAGAATTGGTCTGATAGTTGTCATGATTCAGACTTGTATTGCTGCTGCCGCAACCATGTTTTTTACCGACAACAAGTCCAAAAATCGCAGAACATCGCACATCGTTTCACAACCAGACTCCGACTCTCCCAAACCGATAGACATGCTGGTTGACGTGCTCATTGGTTTCCTTGACAAGTCCACGTCTTACCTCCGTGCAATTGCCAACAAGACCTTCTTATGTATCGCTAGCGCAGCCACAGAAACTACAATAGATCTCATCGTTGCCGTCAGTGATCATTGCTTGCTTATCGGTTGTACATCGTTTGACATCGTTCATATACAGCAATTGGAGCGTCGCAACCCGTCCGATCTGGTCGCTGATGAAGAAGACGAAACAGAGAGCACAATAAGTGCAGACGACGACGAGGATGCTGAATGTTCCGACGAAGACAACGAGACCGATTTCGATGATGGTAACAAAGCTGCTCTCGAACTGCGGATGAAAATTGAGGACGCACTCAAAGCAAATGGCGCTGAGGCTGCCATTGGGGATACCGATGAGGAGTCTGAGGAAGAACTAGTAGATGACGAACAAATGATGGCCATCGACGAACACCTCGCAGAAGTCTTCCGCTCTAGATCTGGTGAAAGCAAACAAAGTAAAAGTATGGCAAATCATTATCATCGACGATTGCATAAGCTTAGACTCTCACAGATGTCAATGCACAG
Source organism: Suillus americanus (assembly GCA_016695465.1). Lineage (NCBI taxonomy): Eukaryota > Fungi > Basidiomycota > Agaricomycetes > Boletales > Suillaceae > Suillus > Suillus americanus. The sequence goes on from MU177899.1 coordinate 433,564, forward strand.
CGAGAAGCTACTCACTTCAAGAATAGAGTCTTGGACCTGGTCGATATTTTTACGAGGAAGATGCCCCAGAGTCGCCATAATCTGCGTCTAGTGTTGCCGTTGATCGAACTCACTACTAAGAGCGGTAATGACGAGCGTCAGCTATCTGACAAAGCTCGTGGCATCCTCAACAACAGGCTCGCAAAGCTCAAAGATCCACTCCAGGAGGTGGATCAAGAATACGCAGAGACTATTCTGGATGAGCTGCATGTCAGAGCTCGTAAGGCGCACTCATCGGATGCGCTCGCGACTCTCAGTCACTGCAATCTTTTCATTTGCAGGGTATTAACGAACATCGGCTGCGAGAAATCTGTTCTTCGGTTGTACAGGGAGTCGATAGCAGACTTCATGACCCGCAAGGCTTCCTCGTTGAACATTACATTTTTCAAAGATTTCATCACCCGTTATCCAGCATTAGGGTGGCGCCTCCGCGATGACATACTGGATACGTCTCCAAAAGCCATCAATGCCTATAGGAAATGCCAGGCTTTCCAGCTGCTCAACACAATTCTTACTCTATCGACCTCGGCGGTGAGAGCCTTCCTTCATTGTTGTATTCAAAACAGACTGACGAGCTTACTATTATTAGGGTGACTCACAGGATGTCTTATCTTTCATTCTGAAACTCCACACAAGTGTTCTCCACTTTATCGATTCAGCATGCGACGACCAAGTCTCTCTCTCAGCCGCACAAATCAAAGACCTTTTCAAACTAGTCATGCTTGGCGTTCGTCAAACAAGCAAGGTCGATAGCAACAAACAAAACGTATGGGACTCAGGAGCTTGGCGCACCCTGCATGGACGGCTTGCCGCTTCGAAGCGGTTCGGTTCGTCGACAGCTCTTCTCAAGCTGTGCTCTCAAGTGGAATCGGCCTTACAAGCCCAACACGGCAAACAACACAATTCGATAGCAGCAAAAAGGAAGGCTGAGGAAGTAGAAGCTGAAGGTGTCCCATCCGATGCTAAGCGAAAGAAAAAGAAGAGTGTCCCCACTAGTCAATCGTAAACTGCCGTACTGTAGTATGGAGTTCTTCCAGTCTCATTGCATCTCGCGTTGAAAGAGCACGAGCAATGGCACCCATAAGTTTGTGTGTCCTGTAAAAGTGTTAAGCTAAAAAGGGGGTGACAGGCATGCACCGACCTGGAGCGTCGTGTGCGCTGTTCAGTGACAGTCCTGCAAAGCTCAGAGCGCTCTGATGCAATACGAAGAATATCGTCCGGAAGACCCGCAAGGCGACCACACTCGACTCCAAACGACTCCAAAGTAATGCCAGGGGTGAGTTGATACAAGAATGTCACATCCCGAGTTCCATTTACTCGGATTTCTGTTGTATAGCTCATGTGCAAATTTTGCACTTCCTCGGGGAATTTTCTTTCCAACTCTGTGGCTACTAGCGGATAATGTGTGATGAACAACGTCTTGCACTTCACACGTTCCACTAGATGATGAAGGACAGCGTCCGCAATGGCCATCTGCATGAATGCTGTCATACGAAAATCTGATGGAATCAAAATTGCGAACCCACCCCATCAGCAGTGGATGTACCCCTTCCTAACTCGTCAAGAATTACCAGACTTTTGTGAGTTGCCTTTTGTAGTATGTCGCTCGTCTGTGCCATCTCCACCATGAAAGTTGACCGTCCGCGAGCGAGTTCATCGGACGCTTCACGAGCATCGAAATCAATGACAATGAAAACTAGAAAACAGTCGACGCACCTCCCATCCTGCTGAAAACCCCATCCAACAGGCCAAGCCTGGCAGCTTTAGCAGGTACATAGGATCCGATTTGGGCCATAATTGCGATGAGAGCAACCATGCGCACAGCAGAACTTTTTCCACCCATGTTGGGTCCCGTAATGACGCTGCTCCTAGGATAATCACCTCCAATGCATAACGTGTTCGGAACGAAGGGATCCGTTCGCAATGCCTCAATCATCGGATGTCGCCCTTCCACTATTTCCAGGGAATCCTCTTCGATGAACTCTGGTCGAACATACCCTTCTTGGTGGGACACATGTGCCAGACTCAGTAGGCAATCCGCTATACCTAACTTATTAACCACATCTCGCATTACCGAGTAGTGGTCTGAAGCAATGGAACTGAGGAACAATGCAAAAGCTTTGTTAGCTTCTGCATTGAGAGCTTCTTTATACCGAGATAGCTCATCAATAAACCTCTTGGCCTCAGGGGTGTGATAACGCCTCATGGACTTGGTTCTGTTGGTCATAAGTGTGGAACGTCTCGCATACCAAGACACTTACGCAGACATCACCATCCAATTAGTGGGCACCGTTCGATCTTCCGACTTCTTGATTTCAACCAAGTACTGTATTGAATACTCAGCACAATGTCTATTGCAGTCATGTTTGACGCACCTCAATGCCCGCGATAGTCGTCCACGCGAGGGATGGTTTTCGGAGGAGTTTACGGACTAAACATGCAAGTTAGGCAATGTTCTTACTTGTGGATGAAACCTGTTACTGGACTTCAACTCCTCATCAAGTTCTGACTTGACGGTTTCGATTAGCTTCAAATCTAGGGATCAGCAGCATGAGAGACAGGGTAAGGGACATACAGACCAGCTTGTACTCGTTTAAGGCAGGAAATTGCTCTGGATCTGTCCACAACTCATCTTTCCTGCCACTGCTGGCTTTCTTGATATCAATTGCACCCAATAGAACTTTTATCGGTGCTTTCAATTTCGGGAGGGCAGAAAAAATATCATTCAAGAGCTTTGAACGAAACTCCTCTGAATGTTCCGGGAATGCACTGCCAACAGTTCCGAAAGCCGAAAGAAGGGATGCAAGTTCTTGACATGTGCACTGAAGCACGATTATAATGGATATGCCTGAAATATGAATATCCTACCTTCCCGTATTGGATGCGGCACAGACCCTTGGCAAGGTCAGGGAGTCTTTTCAAGACACGGCAGAGCTCCACTAGTTGTGGCGACTTGCTCGACTTGATTTCCTCCACAGCATCTATTCTCTGGTTCAGGATCCTGGTCAAATAACGGTAAACGTTGTAATTGCGATGTCCCAGGAAGTACATACAGCTTGTTCGTTAATGGCTTACCAATCCAATTCTTTAAGAGCCGCGCCCCAAATTTAGTGGATGTGTGATCCAAAATCGACATCAATGTACCATGCGTAGTGAAATCAGTCTGGTTCTGGTATATTTCACTGCGGTTGTACACGTCAGGGACATTGTTATGGGTTAGCACTGATACATACGAACAGGTTAGTCATGGTATTGCCATTAAGAAGCAAATGACTCCTCTCGGTGAACTTTGTGAAGAACTTCACGCCTAAAAGCGAGTCCGCAATGTTGAATGTTGAGAGGTATTTGATGGAGTGGGCTAAAGATATGACAACTAGTTGCGGAAGGCCAGCGACAAGAGCCAGAAGTTTGTCTGCAACAACCTCATGAACATCCACAAGACGTAGCTGCAACATTATATCTGACCTGGGCTAAGCTCTTCGGTGCTAGCAGTAGCTTTGGTTGTGTAAAAGTCTGTGATAAAATCAAAAGCTTCCGAGCCGCTCAGCATAGAGTTGAAATTTTCCGTCCTTATTCGTTGGTTATGGGAAGCGCTGGAGATTGTAAAAATGCCGTCAGTACAAGTTCTCCATCTGAGAAATAAGACAGCGCTTACTTCGCGAAATGCGCCAAAACCTTTTGAGTCATTTTGGTAATACCTTCTCCGGGAACTAGTAATTCTGCAGGCCTTGTGTGGACAAGTCTCGTCTAAATAGCGATGCGATAGCGTTTGAATTGTAATTATGTTAGACCTACCTCGAGCTCGACGCGCATGACAGTATCTGGATGTTTTGTTTGTCAATAATTCCAGGTGGTTACTCGATTGTCCAATGTCCATACCATGAAATTCGTCCCAAATAACGTCACCAGTACTTGGCGTAATCGCAATCATACCAATACTAATTTCACCTTCAGCAGAGCCCGGTTTATGACTCTCTACAAGACACAGGAGGGGTGGTGCAGAGTATTTGTCGAGGTCGTCGACAGAACCGACCTCATCGACATAACTACACCAAAGTAAGTTGATCGATTCGGTGTGCAATAAGGTCTATCCTTACGTTGCCGCTGTGTACAATTGAGTAAGTTTGCGCTCAAAAAGTGTGTTCTTGTTCTCGCTCGCTTTCTTGAGGGCGGCTGTCTCTGTTTGCTCGATAATACCAACTTTGTGACCTTTGAAGAGGAGCCTGACTCAGAATCATATGAGTTTCAGGCAATAATTAAGGTTTATACTTACTTCTTCATATGTACTTCTTTCCTATGAACGGGAACAGAGGCAGTGAGAAGGTTCCGCTTCATATAAGCAACGATTCCGAGCTCTCCGCTGGCGATCTGTGGTACCTGTATTTAGCAACGCATGAGGATTTTCACGTCTACTGAATTCACTTACTTTCGCACTTTCTTCGTGGAAATAAAACTTGTAACCCTTCTCAATCATTAGGATCGTCCCAGGATGGTCTTTAATGAACGATAAAGCCTGCATTAATTGTTAAAAATAAGTGAGCAAGAATGTCAATATCATTCAGCACAGTCTACCTGAGCCTCGTAGGGTGTATAAGTCTCGCCACTAGGTCCGACCTTTGCAGCCGCTTTCGTCTTCCTAACCACAGGCTTCTCACGCGATTTCCTACTGCCTTTGGTGGGTATGAGAGAGAACATTGCTCGGAGTTCGGTGAACGCAGGATCTGAATCATTTCCATCCTCAGAACTATTATCATCCGTGCTCGAGTTCTCTCTGTCTTCAGCGTGTCCCGACTGTGGGCCTGTTCCGAGTAGAATGCGTTCCAAGTTTACTCGTGAGCGCGATTTATGATCTTGTACGCTCGTGGTGCCAGCATGCTCCCCTCTTGAGGAGGCATCAAAACGCCATTGACTTGTAGGGGACTCGGGATGTTTCGACTTCAGTTTCTTTATAGGAGGCTGCCTTCCGATGTCACTGTCAGAATCATCTATAGTCAAGTCTATGGGGGAGTGCGGGGAAAAGAGTGCACGCTTCTTCGTCGCGGGGCTCTGGACGAAAAATGAAGATATCTGGGGTTGGGTTTGTCTACTAGCAGACTGTCTTTCCGGCATTCTGGTCGCGTTTAAGAACGCAGACTCTGAGTAGTAGTACTTAAGGTCGCGTCACGGCGATGGACTAGTGTTATTACGTCACGTGTTTGTGATTTAGAAGTTCAACGTCAACAAGTTTGGTTCAAGTTGAATTTGTTATTTTCTCGTTGGCCATCCCTTACTTCGTCCATGTACCGCGGACTATTTTCACGGTCAACGGCTCGTGTAAGGTTCTCGTGTGACTCGAGCGTACACGCACTCTCTAGGTCATTCGCTACTGCCTCGTTACCTCCCGATGGTACGGTGGTGTCGGAGACAAATCGTGAGCATTACAAGACTGGCTGCTGTGATTGTCTATTTATGTATTTTTAGGTGCTGAGGCTACTCTGAAGCGTTTTTGGGAGACAGTAGGAATTTCAAAGAGAGATGATGGACTCGCTGTGACGCTTGACATGCGAGCGTTGAAAACACCGTCTGGCAATACTCTGCTATTACCCAGGAATAAGCGTTTAGTTGCAACACTCATTGCAAACGAATGGGAAAACCAGGAAACTTTGTTGAAACCTCATGCTCTTCCCATGGTATGATTGCTCAACGATGATCTAACTCCTGCAATTGACTCGCGCAGACTTCCATAGCCTCACGGGCCATTGATGCCTTCCATGATAAAAAAACATGCTCAGAAGTGCGAGAATCTCTTCTTAATTACTTGGACACTGATACAATCTGGTATGTATTTATTTCCACAAGACCGACTAGTCTGATCACAGCTCTATAGTTTTCATCACGATGACCCTCCTCCGTTGGTAGAGCTCCAACACGAGTACTGGGATCCATTGATTGAATGGGCGAAATCTACGTTTGACATCGACATACAAGTTTTTACTTCAATTTTACTCCACTCACAACCGGCAGAAACGCGAACTAAGCTTGATGCCATATTGACTGAGATGAATCCCTGGGAGTTGGCTGGTGAGTGTCCTGAAGCCGTTATTGAAGCCAAAGGGACCACGGTGACCATTCTAGCCATGGAACGTGCGACATATGTGACGAAGTCTTTTTTGATCGCGCTTGCCCTTGTAAAGAGGCATCTCACTGTTGAAGAAGCAGCTGTGACTGCACAAGTCGAAGTCTCGAGTCAGATTCAAAGGTGGGGAGAGGTTGAAGACTGTGAGTTTGGCATTGCTATTTTGAGGGGGCGTTCCTTCTGCAACTGCCTCTCCGTTATGCACCCAAGGCGATACTGATTATAGATCATTTTACAGCTCACGACGTCGATTTCCACGATATCCGCAGACAGTTAGGGAGTGCTGCTTGTCTGCTTACCAATAGTCTTTAAATAATGGGAATAAATATCACCTCCTAATTGATTATAATTTCTCCAGGTATATCCATATCGATCGTGGATCGTCCGTGCTGTTCGTGCGGAAAACTATCCTGTCCGATTTAGTAGCCACCGCCTTGGTCACTTTGGCTGGCTCCGTGACGTGTGCAGAAGCCTGTCTTGAGTTCTCCTGCATGCACTTTCTCAAAATATCGATCTCATCCCGCGAGAACATCTGAATTTTTTATTGGCATGCCGATCTGTGCCGCCTATCATCGCCAAGCTAGGTCTGGAGGCAGTTCACTTGTGCCGTTCGAGCGCTAATATTCTCACTGTCCTACGAGAGAGTCCTCCAGACAGATGATAATGAATTTCCATGTTGTGTGAAATTTCGATGCTTATCCGTCGATACCGCTTACAATTTACAGAATTATTCTACTGCATGTGGGCCAAATTTATTGGCCGTCGGCCTTGACGTTTTAGACGACCATCATTCATTCGCAAGGTTCGTAGACCATTGCCTGATAGACCACGCCAGTGGTAATCTCACAAAAAAGAGCGAGGTGAGGTGTTTGCGCAGCAATCTTTACTGACAGCAGGACTTTACACACCAACCCCCTTCAAACTATGTAGGTCACGGTGGTGGAGGCAACCAACCTGTTTGATTGGACGCTGGGAGAATCTTAATTTACAGTGAGACTAAGGTACTTTAAGGCACCCCGGACTCAGAAACTCGATCAAAAGCTTATTGATCGATCATGATCTGATCGGGATGAGATCCAATGGATTTGCACAACCGCTGAGCATGCCAAGGTTGTATGATAGCACTTCCCCTGTGACCATGCTCGGCTTCTTCGGCACTGTACCTTGAGCGAAGATTAGCGGTGGGATACGGTTTCGCAATTTGTAAGGTGAAAGTTTCGGTTGCCCCATATGAATGCTTTTCGCTTTGAATACATAATACCATGGCGTCATGCTGACAACGATAACGCAGGTCTTGGATCCGTACGCCCTCGTGTCCCCCATTTATTCATGAACAATAATATCCTGCATTGCCTCCTCGGCAAATTTCCCATCTCTTACCAATCACAGGTCATTACTGTGACATGGAGCTAGCCTGAGTGTCTGTATACAGGCTGTGCCATAGTTGGATGGGGAATACAAATGATGAAGAGAGACATTGCGAGAACGTTCGAGTCTTGTAAACTTTAATGGATGGGCTATATATACGGGCGTGAGTGACAAGACATACTGGTGAAGTGAAGGGTGGCGGAAACTTGAAAGGCGTGGCGGTCCGGCGGAAGCGTCGTCGAAGAGAAACGAGGGTGGTTGTAACAAAGGCTGTTCCGGGTTAAAGATAAAGTAGGAACGGAAAAGGAAATATAGTAGTGTGTACTATGTCGTCCGTAGGCTTTCCTTACATGTCGCTGAAAGTTCAATTTGTCAAAGCACAACCAACGTGTCTGACTGAACATCGGGTGTGCACTAAAGTATGATGAGGACGAATAACATTAATCATAAATTGGGTCACCTTGGACGGGATTCCCAAGCTTGACAAAGCCAACTAGCGGGACCGAGAGTCAGGCGCCAAGTTCCAACCGAGAGCTACTTTGTGCTTGTCGGAGTTCCAACTAGCAATGCTTCCTAAACCTCTCAACAGTCCATATACCTCGTGCTATTGCGAGGAAAACATATATCTCCTCGTCCGTCAATTTCTGGAACAAGCGCAGGTGAAAACTACATGGGACATTTTTGCTGTCATTATATCGAATGTGACCAAGACGGTAAATCGTGTACAGCCAAATATACGAACTTATGTCACGGAGAGTATAGGTTGCGCTTTGGAGTCAACTTAAGGCGTCTGCTGCAAATACAGCAGTAATTTGGGATTATCATGCCGTCTTGGTTCTGCGCAGCCGGTTGGGGTCTTATTGTCGGTTGCTCAACACGATGCCGAGTATCGAAGAGGAAACTTGGATCTACGATTTCGATTCTATCTTAGAGATGCCTAGTCGTTGGGAAGGTATGCAGTTATAAAATGCACGGGCGTCATGGATAATTTAAATAATTCCGGATCTTGTCAAGAGTATGTTGAGAAGACTTTCCCACCAGATTCAGGCATACTACCACAGTATCGGTGGTAAGCTTACATGTCTGCCCCTGTCTTGCTCGGTATCAGATCTCTAATATTCATCAGTTTTTTCAGGGTTGTATCTGGAGAAGAGTACTTGCATTATTTTGCGTCGGACAGATCTCATATGGTGGGGAACAAGAACCCCCGCTTTCCGTGCGACCTGTAATGATGAGCCTCTGAATCTCAGTTATCTCCCGCGGCCAACTCATCGATCGAGTATATTTCTCCACCGCCTCCTTACCCTATTATTTGCGGACCTCTGGCTGCTGCGCACGGTTTCACCAATAACCTCATGACACATTTTGTTTCAATGGAGTCGGAATCTAAAGGATACGGGACAGTGATGGATCGAGAGGCGTTCGTTAGTTGGTTGCTCACAAGTCAAGTGTAGCCTAGTAGTAAACAGTGTATTGTTGTGACATGTGACGTACAGTGTGACTTGGTTCCTCAGTACCGACGTTCGTGCCAGTGCACACGCAAGTAGTAACCTTTGCTCGCTTATTGTTCTCTTTCATTTTCCATTGCGATGAATGCAACATCATCGACATCCATAGTAGCTAATGGCCTTTCGAGTAACGGGGCTACACCTCCTACCGGACAGTCAGAATGCTCATTCAATGATAGTCACCGTGAGCCGACAAATTTTGCCGCGGTAGCTCAGAATGGTTTCTCGCAGTGAGTTGGCTGATTTGATGTCTATTCCTTGCGTGCGACTTTCTGACATTTGGGTCCGCCACTCGAACGCGTGGCAATTGTGAAATTACTCGACCTACGCAGTCCTCCGTACCAAATGCACAACGAGGAGATCGTACATCACCTTTATCATGCGGGATTTCAGACTGGCGTATGTGCAGGATTATTCTAAGAGACGAAATCTAATTATCACCCCTCTAGAATTATGCCGATACCATACTCGTAGGCCAATTTTCATCGCATCAGATTATTATACCTAATACATATTTTCCATTTAGCATGTGCATCAAAATACCTACCGCCTTCACGCCATCGTTCTTTCCAGATCGCCGTTGCTAGCGCATCTCATGTCAACCTCACCTCAGTCTGGAGCTCAGCGTGTGATATATGTACAGCTTGAACATGAGCCAGAGGTTACCCAAGAAGTACGTGTGCCATTTTACTTATTACTCCGTTCATTTCCGGCCACCGTGCGCGGGGGAGAGATACGAAGGTCACATTTGACTCAAATATTACCTTCTTATCGTGTACAACCACCGTCCTCGGAGCCCGTGCTGGGCGGAATTTCTCATCTAGAGACTACAAGAGCTGACAGAATTATTATTACCCCTACAGGGTTTTGCCATAGGTATGCACAATCGTGTTCTTGGTCACGTCTTTACCTGGTGTTCATTTCCGGGGATATTTTCAGCGCTAGGATATCTATATTCATCGATTTCGCTAAGTCTCATCCGGCCCGACAATGCACGAGGAGTACTCGCAGCTGGTTGTCTACTTGGAGGCATGGATGAGTTATGCGGTTATGCTTATGATGCATGCAGACAGTCGATCAATGTGGAGACAATCAATGAATGGCTCGAGTTCATCGACACGATCCCTTCATCACCAGATGGATCTCTCAGCCCTGAACTATCGCTTACGTCTGTCTTTGGTCACTTTGCCCAAAGGTTGCGAGATGATGTTTTTCACTTCCTCGTGGTGACACTCCCAAATGCCCTGGAAATTAATTCATCCGAGTCCGACCCATCACAAGGCCACATTGGTCGTGACACCCTGTTGCGTGTATTTTCCCTTGTCCCCTTCGACATGTTTAAATCGGCGGTCGAATCACGCGCGTTTGAAATTGGTAAATGCTGCTATCGGCTATCAACATTGTACCGAACATTTATCTTTATATTCACAGGATCTGATCAAACTCGTTTTAAGTTTGCGAAGGATGTTATAGAGGTGAGGAAGAGGGGAATCGCCCGAGGGCACGGAGCAGAAGAAACGGTTGTTTTAGCATTCGGCGGAGGGCATCCTGGTGGAAGCGCAGTTCACGTCACTCGAAAAATACGAAAGCGGCCCCTATGGAAGGTCAACTCATGAAACAGAATCTTGTTGGAAAGTCGTATTACGGGACTTTTACTCCTGCAATCTTAGTTGACCTATTTTTTGCTCCTCATCGACTATCGCAGATTACTGCTCGCGCGCCAATGCTCAGTGTTACTTTCCAGTGAAAACCTACAAATAGGCTGATTCAATATACGATGTCGATCGTGTATGCCTGATAGGCAATTCTCTTGGCAGTGTGGTTAATATTAGCCTTTTAGCTGCCCAGAACGCTCCGGAACTTGTGAATAATTACTTACCTTTTACAGCTTTCAACACTTTCGATGAGCCTCGATTGAATGAACATGGATGGGTTCAATGGCCCAGATCTCCAGTACTTCAAGCTTCAGTCTTCAAACTCGTTGTCTAACAGCGTAATCAACCTGGTGACACAGAAACACCACCCCGAAACCCGCCTCCACCTCCCCCCACAAACCCTTTATTCCAAGTACACGAATAATCCCGCGTCTGCGTGAACGTATCCACGCACAGCGCGTCAGATTCCGGCTCATTGCAAGTGGTCGCCCCATATAGTAAAAAAACTGGTTCCGAGAAGTACCAGAAAGCTGTTTGACATTCCGGATGAATCAAAGATGATGAATCACAAATTGTCCACCTCAATCCCGAAAGTGATGACGCTGATTCGCTGAAGCCATACCGGAACTTTTCGCGGCTTTTAGATGAACGATGCATCGCCTTGCATCGCTCTATCTATACGTGTCTTCTTCCTCCTCGAAGTGCACCATGATCAAAATCATATGATAATATCCAATTTCCGCGACTGAGTATCACGAGTTGCATCAACCTGGGGCTTGCTCGACATGCCCCGGGGATATAAAGCCTGCAATTCACCACCATTATGAAAAACAACCAATCCACATTCCAAATTTTCCAATGGCCCACTCCTTCGAGATTTTCTTCACTGGAAGGGATGATCCTCGCAATGGCTGCATCGTCATCGGCGAGGACACCAAGCCAGTATTTTTCGAGTTCGAGACACAGTACTTGTCACCTTCCTCAACACGCACCACTGTCAGTGTCGTCTTCCAGACTTGGGTGGGCGACGCCTAACTTGCGAACTTCTATTTACAGATATCTAGCAATCGCAATCCTGTTGCAGCTTTGCATTGGATAAACGGTGGCCTCGGTGTTGCAACTATTGGTGATCGTGAAATTCCAATGGCACACCTGGTCCAACAGGGATCCAGTACATCGTAAGTCGGTATTAGTACTGTCCAAATGATGCCTTAATATTAAGTCGATTTCCAGCGCTCGTAGGTTTCCTTCTGCGGATGGCCGCCATTATGAATGGCGAAAGTGTCACGCTGACCCCAGGTCATACGAGGCAAGTCCACCCCAATATTTTCAAATACCGTCCGCTACAGTTGAATCTCCAAAAGCTCTTCTCCGGACCCAATACAAGAATCGCCAAGTTCCAGAAGCTCTCCCAGGCCACGCCGATTGGTCCTTCGCATGGAACACTACAATATAGCTTCAGCCACGACCTTCTATTGCTCGAAGCCTTGATTACTCTGAATCTTAATAGGTGGTTAGATTGGACCGGGTGAGATGTTGGTCGGAAGAACAAGGGATATGTATGCATGTATTACTGCCTCTGTACGAATATCGATATCACAACGCCCAATGTAAACACAAATTCTCCGTGCAAGCAAAACCAAGCTAACGAGAAAAGATCAATATAGCATAAACGATTATTAACTCCAGCAATCAAGGATTTCTCATCGATCCCAGCATGTGTTCCAGTTTTTCTTCAACCGTCCAATGCATATCGGTGTCAGAGTGGAATGATAACGGGGTAGAGCGGTCAGGGGGTAGGTTACTAAAATTGAATGAACCAGCGTCCATCCCCTGGGAAAGTGACTCGATCAAACGACCAATATGAGTGGAGGAGCTTGGAGTTAGACAATTAGTACCGAACTTCTGCGTACCGAGCGCAAGAACTGACCTATAAAAAACCTGCTACAGCGTTAATGACGTTTGATGATGATGGAAAACAATTCACCTTGGTTTCAGGTCGGTTCTTGCTCTGTGACGGCTTTTTACGAGAAAGGAACGATGAACCACTGCCCTTTGACGTTGATCTGCCGTGTTCCTTGACAAATACTTGCAGGCCTTCAGTGTTATCGCGCAAAGAATATTCAGATGCAAGACTGGTTCTGCTAGCATAAACTGATTCAAGGTCGTCGTCACGCAAGCCGTTCACTATTGACCTAAAAAAAAAGTCAGTTATCCAGTGGGTGGGCTTAATAATCCCGGAGAACAGTACACACCAGATTGTTTCGCCATTTGCCATCTCAATCAGTTCGAGGGCAGCACCGTCGGGATGACCTTCTTCACCATGAGAGCTTCCAATGTCCACCGCATCGTCAGCGGGTGCATTTGGATTTTTGCTCTCACCAGCGTACATGTCGTATCTGATGGTAAAAATTAGACACGGAAAAACAGGCAAAATAATTACCCACAGAGAATCATACGCAGAGTTCGGCTTCTCGACAGGTGCACCTGACGTTGAAGGATGTAAAAGGGCCTCAGCTTGAGCGGTCATTGATGTGGGCAAAGGAGGTGACCGATCAGTCGAGAATCGCTTTCCTCCGTTCGACTTCGGTGGCGGTGGAGTAGGTGCGCGGTCATGTACTGAACGACCAGACTGTGCAGACGTGGCGCTGCCCGGCCGACGATGACGCTTTCCCGAAGGCTTACGCGCCATCTGGCTCAAGTCGGTTTTAGATGCACGAAAGTCCGAGGGAAAGATAAGCGTTCTCCTAACAATAGCGGGATTCTCAGGAATGCCTTGATGATTATGACTGGATTCCCCCGTTTTGCGAATGGAGAGTTTTCTCACAGTCCTATCGTCTCCTCCGCTGCTGATGCCGCCATCATCGCTGAACTGTGGTTCTGGGAGAGGTGATCGAGATCGCATGGCTGAGAGGTCACCTCGTGCTATGGATGAGCCTGCCGCGGCGTTTGACGTACTCCTTGACAGAGACCAACCCGCTGTACGTGATGAAACTGAGGCGGACCGTGCTAACAGGTCATTTAATGCGGCTTGATCAAGACCAAGATTGGTAGCTGCCTCAAACAACTGTTTGACGGCAGCAGAATCATTGCCCATCGCTGGCAGTCCATCAATGCTTGGCCGAACGTTACCTACTATAGGCACGGAAGTAGAAGCCGGGACTGGTGCCGATGCGGGTGAAACGGTATTAACGGGAGAACCAACTAGGCCTTGACCATGGTGGGAGGAAGTCGTCGGAGAAGGAGTGGTTGGAGAACCTCGCGAAAGCCCATTACCATTTTCAGCTTGAGTATCCGCTGCACGCTTTCGGAAGCGGGACATAAAGCCTCTCAGGCCAGGGGTAGCTGAGGCCGGGGGGCTGGATATTGATGTCGGTGACTTAGCCTTGCCTAAATCTGTCGAGCTTCCATAGGGATAACCCTTGGTAAGAGGTAATGTCGGCCTGCGATTCAGAGAAGCCGAAGGGGGCGGTGCAGCGCTGGGCTGCAGGCCGAGAGGGAAGGGAGTAACTTCTTCACCGCTCGGAACTGGCTGTTTGACTCTCAAAGTATTACGGAGACGCCTCATCCTCTGGGTGATGTTCAGGGAGGGCTGATGGGTGAGAGGAGCAGGAGCAGGAGTAGGAGTCTTTGGCTGTTGTGGAAGTGGGATAGTTTCTACACTGGTAGGTGCTAACACTAAATGGGGTGCAGATATTTGGCTGGGAGTGATTTTCTTCCGTGTCACAGATATACTCGAGGCATTGGCGTCAGTAAATTTCTGGCCAGAAGACGTCTTCATCAAAGCAGCCGTAGCCGCTTCTGCTTTCCGCCGAACTTCGTTCACGAGTTCGCTCTGATCCATTAATGGTTGAGGGCTTCGTACCGAAGCTGACCGTAATGGGAGGTTATATGGTGACGCATTAGACGACAGCTGAATATCATCCTGAGTAAGCGACGCGACCGGCTGAGGAGTTGTTGCCGGCGGTAACTGAATCCGCAATGGATCATTGAACTGCGGAACGTCTTCTACAGGTGGACTGTTGTCCTGCGGTGAAATCATAGTTCCTTGCTCGTCTCCGAAGCCAAGGGCGCGAGCTAAATCCCTATTGCGACGCGTGGTAGTAGGGGACGCCTTGATCTCTGAGGGACCCTCCAATTCCACCTTGTTATCGGTCACGACAGCAATCGTAGATGTGCGGGGGATGCTCCCCACGACGGAGTCGAGCAATGCATGAGCCTTGGCAGCTTGATCAGGCGCTGGGGAGCGCCGTCCGGTGGCGGACACCTGGGAAGCAGCCGGTTGGTTCGGCGGTGGGCTTGCAACCTGTGACTGGTCGTGAGTCATAAGTAAGATCGGAGAAAGAAAAGAGGACGAACCCGGTTATCACGACCGTTCTGGGAGTAGTTCGACTGCGAGGTCGATGGTCTCCGTCTCCGCAGCGAGTTGGTCCGCTCTCGAGGCTCTGTATTATTTTCCTTTGCGCGCGCGGCGCTCACCAGCTTATCTTGAATGACCACGAAATCAGATTTGGTCAGACCTGCATACCGCCGTATGATATCCTCAAAGTCCTCATCATCCTGCAAGCTACCTGGAGTGACGGAGCTCGACTTGTCCAGATCATGCCACCTAGACTGTTGTTCGACATCACTAAAGAGGTCGACGGTTACATCTTTCTTCTGCTCAGCAGACCATGAGTGATAACTGGATCCAGTGGACTCCAGCGAAGACTGGGATGAGTTGGCCAATGCTGAAAAGGCAACAGGCTGAGAAAGTCCAAGAGAGAAATGGGAGGATGACTTGTGATGATGCCTTGATGAACGGACAGTGGCATGGTTGGAGAAACCCGGAGAGTCGTTTGAAGAGAATGCGGGAGAGGCGGTAGTAGACCGAGACTGAGTGGGAGTGGGGGACCGTACACTGCGGTTCGAAAATGAAAGTGAGGACCCATAGTTGACGATACCTGAAAGGCTGGACGGGGAACGGTGGTCTGCAGGAGCAGGGCTAGTCGAACGATTCCACGCTCCAGCATTAGGCGCCTGAGGGTAAACAGGACTCTCGGGAGGCACGAGCACTCGAATCGGCCGGTTTGGAGATTTGGATTTATCCGCATTAGATTGAAGATCGGTGTCCGTGCTCAGACTGCCATTTCTACTGTGACTGTGACTAGAAGAACTACCCCGCCTGCTGTGAGTGCGGTTGGAGTTAGAAGGTGTACTAGAGGGTGAGTTGACATTCCAAGTGATGTTCGATGGAGTACCCGGTCGAGAAGATACGACCATAGGTCGGAAGGCGGAGCCCGTCAATGGAGATACGGGTTTCCTCCTAAAGGCGGAGGACACAGAAGCTTCCTGGTCAGTACCACTCGCGCTCTCGCGTTGACTGTCCGACGAGTATTGACCACCAGCACTACGTGACAAAAACGAACTTGCAGGTGGGGCCACGGACGGCGAGATGGGTCGTGGGGTGCTACGAGATGCGTCTGAACCTCGCCGGAGTAAGCTTGAAGTGAAAGTGGTGGTGATGAGTGACGCTCCATTCACGTTTGGAAGTGTAGGTGACATCGCACGTGGAGTTGCGGAATGCGCCCGCGCATCATCAGAGTCAAACGAGGGATCACGGGGCGTCATAGGACGGGGCATTCCAGGGATGTAACCTGGAAGACGAGGGGTGGGCGAGATGGTACCCGCACGACCCAATGGGGTTGGAGAAAAGCGTTGCCTCTCATTATCGATATTCAGATGTTTATCTGATGATATTGCGGTTCCGCCTTCGTAGTCATTGGGTGATTGAGTCTGAAATTATGGTTCAGTATGTAATGCACGAAGAAATCAATTTCCCCACCGAAGCTCCTGACGTCGAATCACTAGCTGGAGATGAAGCACTGGACTGTTCTACGTCACTCGACCGTGGAGCAGGATGTGCTGTTCTAGGCATAAGTATCTCATCCTCGGCCTCCTCCTCAAAATCCCGTATAACACACTCCAGAGCAAGTTCAACACGCTGAACGCTGACGGAACTGTTACTTGATGGATGTGTGCTACCTTTGTTGTTGTCTGCGAGCGCCTGCGAAGGAAAATCTTCGATGGAGGATATTAATGATGTGGAACGAGCCAAAGGAGTCTTGTCGTTGGGGCTGGAAGGTACTGAAGATACAGGACCGCTGCCTTCGGGCGTTGCAGGTCTCAAACTCTCAGAGTAGTTTGACGAGGGTTTTTCTCCGAGACTATGATCGGAGTCTGATGGTGTGATAGAAGCTGCACCACGGCTGCTACCGCTTCTTTGCGACACAGAGCGGAGATAGCTGTACTCGCGGAACCGTCCAGATGCAAAAAGATTATTGCTGTACCTCTTTGTTGAACGCGAACTCGGCGACGGGGATGAAGTAACAGATGAAGCTGGGTATGTAGTCGAAGAGGTCGTGGTGGATATACGAGAGGTACGCTCATGGGTGTAGTCAGATTCCATTCCCAGGTCGGTCGCATTAGCGCCAGATCCGCCCTCAAGTTTGCTGCTTGAAGTGGTACTGGGCGCAGTATTTTTGGTACGCATCCGTCCTAGCGTCTCAAGGATCATGTCCTCTTCCTCCTCTGATATCTGATTTGCCACACCACGGGCTCTCTGTTCCGCAAACTTGGACCTAAGATCGTCAAGTGTAAGAGGATCGCCGGATGGGGAGCGGAGAAGTGTGAAACGGCGAGTAAGACTGGGTACCTGTATTGTGAGAGAGCTGTAAGGCTAACAAGTCAAGTCTGTGACGCACTCTGGTAGTATGAGTGATGTCCGAAAGTCACTAGCAGGCGGGAGTGCTGGTAATTGCTCGTGCTCAGATGTCGGTGTGAACCAACGGTCTTCGTCAAACGGGCGGCTTCTGCTAGGGTCGGACCTTTTGCTAAGGCACGTCAACAATAAAAGTTAAAGCGAAGAAGCCGTTTAAACGCAGCGGTGAGGTGACGAGATATATGATACGCGAATTAGGCTTGTAATTGAAAGGGTAGAGGAGCAGCAGCAGCCAGGCTTACCGGAAACGATGCATGGTTTTTGCTGGCAGGAACCCTCGTTTATTACACGAGGCAGGGCGCTTGGACTATGGGATCTCGAAACTTTTCTGGGAAATGAGTGTGCAACGTGGTGAACACGAGTTGGTGTCTTTACGGAAAAATGATATTCTTCTTTCAAACTGCTTTGAATAGGACCCGTCAAAAGATCCTAATGGACCTAAACTCCACACGTAAAACAAGATAACGGTGAGTGGAATAAAGAAGGAGGGTGTGAGTTATGCGCTTTCGCTCATTCGAGCCTTCAGCGAGCTGAGCGCTCTGCTCTGGCTGGGAGACTCATGATCAAGAGTCCAAGTGAATTGCCACAGAATTTTAAGCGGTGTACGCTCAAGTAGTAAATATTATCTTACTTCCCGCCTCCGAAGAAGTTCGTCCAGCTTTTCACCATCATTGAATGTCCTCCACATTAATGCCAATGAAAGCCGCAACACCCTGCATGCCAAGCCCTCTTTTCAAGATTCAAGATTCTGGAACAATATCTGCTGGCTAGCGTGTCTTCGTTCCAGGCCTCGTGAACACAGATCTAACTCCCTTCGCCCAGCCCACATGAAGTGGAGCCGCAAACTAGCTTGAAGTATGTAAATAATACACACGCAAGCTTCAGGTCAGTGACGCCCGCAAGATACCGAAATTCATTTATGACGACCCCTTTATCTTCTGCTGAGTCCCCACACGTTATAGGATAACTCAGAGCTGCTGCGGTAAGCGATTAGCTACCGCCCGAGCCTACATTGCATATCTGACGCCAGTATCATTAGTATACCTCATAATATACAGAAGGAGCCCTTTATGAAACAGGGTAAGACGCCACTTACTTCTTCGTGTACTCCTTTGCGGCAGCTAAGAACTTTGCTTTGTCGTTCTTCAACAACTGTAAATGAAACCAGTTAGGGGTCTACATCAATCACGGTCAAGACCCAAAATCTCACTGCAGCGATTTCAGGTTCGAACGGATCGTCTGGGCTTGGATTGTTCACTTTCTCTTGAATAACCGCCAGCACTACAAATAAAGCAAGGATATATCAACCCGAGCCAGTTACAGAGGTTATTTCCGAGGTAAGGTTTACCTGTTGATAGCGTCACTGATGGCTTCCACTTGATGGGGCGAATGGATGAAAGAGCTTTAAGTATACTAACCTGCGGGTGAAGAGAATGTTGACCTCACCTCATCGCGAAGAATAGGGACGCAAATATGGCCCTCTTCGTTGATGCCCGGATGGTAAATCTTAGTTAAGAACGTGACCTAGTGATGCCGTGGATAAACCCTCACGTAAACGACACGAAAACGAAGTAAGAGCTATGAAGGTTAGAAACTCAATTGAATTGATGGGTATGATGGTGGAACGTTTCGGGGTTCGACTCGGGTGGATAGATATACAACGAAAATAAAGGTTGATAACTCACGCTCGGCGCCTTGAATGGGAAGTTCATCGGGAGCTCGATCTTGAAGTGAAATGTTCCGTTTTTATATGGGCTATCTGACTTGGTGCACAGTAATGTGAATGAAAGAGGGGGGGAATTGAAAGCTGCTAGTGATACTTACGGAACCCTTTACTGAACACTTCCAAACGAGCAAGTTATCTGCTTCTGGTTCGGCTGTTATTCCCTGAAGACCGCTGATCAGATAAAGTTACATCTTCTATACAACGGGTTACATACATCAAGGGGCCTGTTTGTGATATCTTGGAGCTCCTAGACATTATCCAGGGGCGTCGGAAGGTCAAATTCATGGCATCCTCACGAAAGAGAAGAAGAGCACCTTCTGAATTCGCCTGTAGACGATTAAGATCCTGAATCAATAAATGGTTCGGTGATTCATACCTAAGGGCAGTCATCCTGGGTCTTCCAAGTTGTGGACCAGCAGTGGTACTGACTCGGAGGCAGAATAACAGTGACTTGACCAAAATGGAAATAACGACAAACTCGACCAAATTCAGACAGCCTCTATGAGCACTCACTTTGTCGTGCTTTGTTGCGACTTGCTTTCGCCCGTCATCGCAAGCAATGGTAGTTGTTACAGACTCAAGCGTGGTAGATGGACCAAGCGGTTCAAGGCCATCTACGCCTTTGTTAGTTCCTTCAAAGAAACGCAAGGTTGCGTCTAATCCTGAAGCATCTCCTGCACCCAACGACCCAAACAATCCAAACACAGCAGCCAATGTTGCTCTACCCACCCGAAACGACTTCTTCTCTCGTCCTCGTCTTACAATATCGCGGTGGCCTACCTTCACGGATACTTCTGTAATGTATCATACCACAGAACAACTTGTTATGAATCGTATGGCCTTCAGATACGTCCCAGCAGGCGTTTCGCCCCCTGGCTCTGCCCTTCCATGTCGAACAATCGAAAGTCTGCCCACAAGCTACAGAGTCAGCTGGGAGGATCGCAGCTCTTTTGTCAAGGTCACTCCTGATGGCCTGGGGTTAATTGGTGAAAGAGGTTTCAGGAGTGCGCGATGCAATGCACCCGTCCGTGAGGGCAAGTGGTATATGGAGGTTCGCGTCGAGGATGGCGGAGGAGATCGCTCTACTCATACTCCAGATATCAACATGCGTCAGGGAAGTCATGTCCGACTTGGCTGGGCGCGACGAGAAGCGCCTTTGAATGGTCCAGTTGGCTTAGATGCATATTCGTACGGCTATCGTGACAACAATGGTGATAAGGTCTATCTATCACGCCCTCGCCCTTATGGTCGTTCCTTCCGTAGTGGGGATGTTATTGGCATGTACATATCCCTTCCAACTCGATGCAAACCCGATCCCCGTGACAATCACGACCCCGCACATATGCGACGCGAACGCATCCCTATCGAGTTCAAGGGCCAGGAGTATTTCGAAAGTCTCGAGTATCCTCAAAGCAAAGAGATGACTGCTCTTATGGACTTCTCCAATAAATCAAGTAATACGGCATCACTCCCATCTGCCTCTTCAAACAAGAAGGCTGCGTCAACAAAAAACCTCCCGGAGCGAGGCGCACGCCCTGGACAGGTACCAGAAGCCCCCGTTCTCCGCCCTCTACCAACCCTGCCAGGCTCTCACATCGCGTTCTTCGTCAATGGCGAATGTCAAGGCATCGCGTTCGAAGACCTATTCGATTACCTGCCTTTGCGCACGACACCTGCGTCGAGGAAGAAAGAAAAAGACAAAAAACGAGCACGTGAAGGGGCCCCTCAAGAACATAAAGAAAACCCTTTTGATGACGGAACGCTGGGGTATTACCCAGTCATTTCCTTATTCAACTATGCCCGCGTGCGCTTAAACCCAGGCCCAAATTTTGACTTTCCGCCTCCCCCTGACATAGACAGTGTGCTCAATAACACTGATCATAACGTAAATCAAGCTCAGACTTGGCGTCCCATTTGCGAGCGGTACCCGGAATTTATGAAGGAGCAGTGGGATCTGGACGATCAAGAAGAAGAAGAGGCTGCACTGGACGCGGCCAAAAAAGCCGAGGTCGACAAAACCGAGACACAAAAGAAAGCGCAGAGGGAAAAAAGCAGACAACAGACTGAAGCTCGGAAGAGGGCAAAGAAAAACCCAGAGCTACGAGGATCTTCGGTTGTGAGTGCCCACGGCTCTACAGCGGAACCTGCAGCTCCCAGTGATGACCGTCTCGAGTCATCTGTCTTGATCGCGTCTACATCGCAAGCGACAGAGCGTGGAATGGACCAAATGCACTCCCCTGCACCAACAGCTGCGTCAAGTGGTGATCTCAATCACGTCCCAGAAGCGGAAAGCGGGTACAATTCTGAGGTCATCGAGGGAGATGGAGAAGAAGAGCAAAACGATGGATTCGTGGCAGACGTCGATCATCACGATGACGATGACGACGATGAAGCGTTTAGGGAAGCTGCAAGCCCTTACCGCAAATCACGGACGCAAAATAATAGTTCTTCTGTCATGGACATTGACTTAGAAGATCTACTATAATACGTTACCTCATGTGTAATCAGATATGCAGATAAAGGACGACAAGAAACGTGAAATATGCAGAAGCAGTGACCTTCTTGACTCACGAGAGCGCAGTATTTGGTCCGAAAGGGTCATTACTGAGCCGCGTGGGAGGGCGTGGAGCCTTGTCGCATGTGAAAAATTTCAAGAAAATTCAACTATCCGGTTGCGGTTAGGAAAGGTGATATAGGACTCGGGGGACGCACTGGCTGGCAAAGTCGTTCAGAAATTGGACCTCGATAAACCAGCGGTGGAGAGCAATGCTACGCACTTGCAGATTTTGAACCAACCCTTTTCCACAAATAAATTGTGTTGCATGGCGCAAATGCAATCCACTCTGATGCCCAGGGTGCGAAAGTACTCCGGGGGCTGCAGGTATCGTAAGGTAAGTTTTAGTGGTGTTGGTGACTCGATCATGTAGGTGGCCATGTCTCTGCGTTAGGGCGTTTAGCCCACCTCTCCCAAGCACGTCCACCAATGCGGGGGTTCAAGTCTGGATATGGAGGATCATAATAGACGGCGCAAAAGAGATGGCGAGCTTGGACATGTGCAAACCTATGTAGACATTCATCAGATCAGTGAGGAAACTTCCATATGAAATGGAGAAACCCACCGCCACACCGCAAGGACGAAAACGATCTGTAACAGAACTCCCACCCAAACCAGATCACGATGGAAAGAACCAATTTCACCAGTACTAGTGATAGTCGGCTAGTTGCGAGAATAATAAGATGCGATCGGATCATATCAAATGCGTGCTTTGTCTTACCAAAAGCTCGCTTCGGCCTTCGGCTCCCTTGGTATATTTGTGCATCAAGTTACGCTCACACTCTTTCACCGATTCCATACGAAGGGTCAATTGATTCCGAGAACGCCGCGCTGCCCTTGAACGTTCTTCGAGTTCTTTCGAGTAGCTCGGGTTCAATGCGAGACTATCAGGAGGTCTACCGTTCCTATCAATCAGCCTTTTTTGCGAAGCCATACGCTTACATTAAATATTACCTATCTTCATCACTCAGCCCACTAGCCCATTCCCGGAGCGTTTGCCGTATTTGAGCTAGGGCTGCAGTGCGACAAATTGGTAAATTATCATGTAGGACTGATGAGCATTCAGGGACATCATCTCTTCCCGTGACATTGATAATGCGAATTTCATTCTTGCTTGAGACACGAGGAGTACGAATTTTAGTTGATGGCGAAGCATGAATTGCGTCTCCCGCGTCCGCACGTCCGTTTGCAATCGGTATAGGAAGTCCGTCAACGCATTCTCGACCGAATGCATCAACAACCTTTACGATGAAGGCTTTTCTCTGTGGACGTGGTGATGGTGCGTTGGTACGAGAAACGGGTGTCACGTAGCGTCTACGAGTGACAAGCCTAGCTAGCTTGTCTACGGCACCACCTTGAGAGGAACCATTGGTTCTTGTTTGGTTGACGTTCCTCGACCATGATGCATGACCATTAGGCAGAGAGTCGGGCGTAGACGTGGGCATGTCAGTTATAGGTGGTATTTGATGTTCAACTTCAGCAGTTGACGCCTCTGATTCCGTCACATCAAAGCGCACTTTGAAAATGTTCTTTTTCGTTCTGATAGAACCAAACTCGGATCGCTTGCTAGACCAATTCTGAGTTGCGGTCGGCATCCAGGCACCTGGGGGCGCCGGGGTCCGCACGTGAAGAGACTTAGCACGCAGCAGAGGACGCAGCGGCGTGAAGAGACCATTATATGTCGGAGTCTCAGGCTTTGAGCGCCGCTCGGGTCCAGAGTTAGCTCGAGACAGAGACGTCCATGATGATGATGATGATGCAGTCGGAGCCAATTCAGAGTAGGTGACTGGAGGTAGCGATGTCACCCTCGGAGCGTGCTTGAGTGGGACAGGCGTAACAGTCCACACTCCGGAAGATCTAGGAGTCTTCATCGCAGTGTAGTTCAGATGAGCAAAACTATCCTCATTCACTCGCACGAGAGTGACATCTGCTTCGTGTGTCTCTACCTCAGAACCATCCTGAGAGGCAGAACTAGTCAGCGGTGGCGTTC
The DNA here is from genome assembly GCA_016695465.1 of Suillus americanus. Lineage (NCBI taxonomy): Eukaryota > Fungi > Basidiomycota > Agaricomycetes > Boletales > Suillaceae > Suillus > Suillus americanus. Next base: position 457,279 of record MU177899.1, read on the forward strand.
TATAAGTGGAAGAGGGTGGCATCGTCTGCTCTTCGTCCTCAGACCCAGAGGACTTTAATGGAAAGTCTGAGACAGAACGGAACGAGGTAGCTGAAGTTGAGGCAAGAGCTCTGATTTGAATAGGTGAGCCGCTTTCTCGTAATAGCGAGGATGGTGGAGATACTGTGATATGTATTGTAATGAGATGCCAAAGACTATCATGGGGTAGTGAAGGGAATTGACACACTGGGTTTATCACCATCGTCACCGAGACTTTCCATCTTGTCTTTATGCCGTTCTCTTGCACGGTTGACAACGGGGGTAATACTAACGTCCGTCTCGCTCATGCCGGAATTGTTTCTACCCGGCCTTGTGAGAGGATATCTTCTGCTGGGTGAACTTGATGGATGTGCGAGTAAGGCGCGGAGGCGTGCTACTGGAGTGTCGGGGGGTGTCACGGAAGACGGACCCACGACGACTGGCGTAAAGTCAATATCGTTACTTTCCTGAGCACCATGATTCGGACCTGGTGTTTGGTGGAGGAGCCTGAGACGGGGTTTTAAGAGGTTCGGGTGTGATGAAGGGGAATCCATGATTGGATCATCATATACCATCAGCAGCGGGCCAACGTCGAGTGCTGAGCCCTTGAGGCTTCGCTGTGTTTCAGACTTTCATGGCTTGTGTGGATAAATTAGGAATTGCCGCTGGTCTTGAGCCTCAGGCCTTAGGCCTCATCAGCTGAAACCGGTGAGACTGGGAGACATGCAAATCCGACGATGGAGTGTTTGTCATTCAGTTCCAGAATTCTGCCCCATTCTGCCACGTCAGAAATTCCGATTCTTCAAAATCACTCGGTAAGTCTCTCGGTCGTACTTGGGGCAGGCACTGGGGAAATATTGTGCGGATTATATCGCGACTTAATTAAGAATAGACTATGTGAACAGTTCGAGTAAGACGAGGAGAGTATACGTTAGCGATACAGTCCAGTAGTAAGAAACAACGAATACAAGTTGGGGTCATAAAAAGACAGTAAGAAAATATCATCTTGAAACACTGTCACGTTCCAGGAAACCACTTGGGGGGAGGACTTCGGACTGGATATCTGGGGAGCCAGTGAATCTTTCCAATACAAACCAAAACAGTGCGCTTACCCAAAGCTGACGCCGACCCCTTTCTCTATCTCAACACGGATGTCGAATTCCAACTCTTGTGTCTCAGGATCGCACGAGACCGCACACCAATTCCGTCGCCCCATTATATACTTGTTTTGGAGGCGATGGTTGCCATTTGGCTCCTTCGTAAAAACAGGAAGCTACAAACCGCCTGAAATCGCTGCAAATCATTTCTAGGATTCGAGACATACCATAACTTCATCAGTCTCTGCATGATGCAGCGTTCTATGAGTCTTGGTCGCCAAAGTAGATACCATGGCGATCACTCCATTCGGAGGCCTTCAATTGGCTCAACATGCTTCATCACGCACAACAGATAGCGGCATCACTTACGGTGTGTTGACGATTGCACCTGAAACAGAATGAAATCTCGGAGTTTAAGAGGGAGTAGAAGGAACATACTTGTCACCACGTTGATCATGTATCTATAATCGGTTTCAGGCGGAACATCTATCGTCCGGTTGTTCTTTCCTCCGTTGCTGCGGACCAGCGTTTTAAGAACCCCTACAGCTGCGCAGTGCACATCACCAGAAAGAAACGAAATGCGCAAACTTTTCATCCTTGCTATTCCTTGCATCTGTTGAATGAACCAGTTACGCTCTTTCTGGAAGGCATATCCTTGTTGAGTTGGAGCTACACATGACATTGTTTTCGAACCTTGTGACACTTCGCGGTCCAGTGGTCATTCTGCCCAGACCATCAGCTACATTAACAATGCGTCGCGGGAGAGTGACATACCAAATCATCTAGCAACTCAGCGTCCGCGTTGAATTTGTTCACAAAACTACTGAATCCTGCGGTTCCGCTGCGTCCAAGAGCAATCAAAGGATTTAACATAGAGTCCAGTGCAGTTTCAAGGAAAACCATTCGCGGATACGCAATAGGGATGCCTGTGGATCAATATGAAATAAAAGTGATACTGCGATCTTATTGACGGCCGCACCAAGTTGCACAACGAGATGTTTTACGTCTGGAGGTAGATACCTGATGCGTTCAAAAGCCTTTTGGTACTCGAACTCGCTGCAAACTTGGCTCCTTTTTCTCTCCGCGCTTGCAGCGGTCATATATTAGCATATATGCCTCCAGATAATGTGATGTAGTAATCACTTACCGACAGTCCAGCATGAGAATATGCACATCGGGCCCCAGGTAAGACAAAAACGAATGTGACGGTAAACCAACATAGGGACCTTGAGCCCCCAAAATAAGTGACTTGAACATGTGCTTCCCTGTTCTATCATCCAAGTTGTCATGAAGAGCTACGACGATGAGGTCAGTCAATGAGAGAGATGTTGCAATCCGCAACACACGATTGATGAAGCATTGAAACAGCAGATAGAAAAAGTAGCCTCGCATTCCGATGCTAAAGATGTTATGAACAAGTGATTCTCCCGATATATGAAAGTTACTCACTGCTTGAACACGGGGGACTGCTGAAGCTCTTCAGGATCTGTAGGACAACAGGGTCACGATAAAGGATTGATCAACAAGCTGTAAGACACGTACAACTTCCGAACCCATCAATCTTGAAACGCGTGATATTAGTTAGTGACAAGGAAATGGAGCGTAATCGCACGCACCAAATCTATAAATGTGCGTTGATTGGTCAAAAGTTACCGTTGCATACACCAGTGGCTTACCATGGTCATCTGCAGATGCTATATGAGTGTGTTATCAATTATATCCAATTCGAATATCTTACCACACATATTCAACATTGGACTTGAAGGAGGGGGGGTTAGTCATGAGTAACATCGCATATCTATGATTATCTGGTCCACGTACATCGAGCTGTTCGCCCTCGCGAACGCCCCCATCCTGAAGGAGCTGCAGTAGTGATTGAAGAAAAAACGATCAACGCATGAGACAATTTCACCAGTCAAAGGAAGATTTTTCTTGATGGAAGGCTTTGCCAAAATCCACTCTTGTATTTCGGGCTCTCGAGTCAACCTAGCAGAGATGCGTGACTATTCAGGATAGCAGAGGTGCATAGACGCATACGAGTCGCAGTATAACTGGTCGCCTCCTCCCACAAGGACATGAAACGGTCGTTCGACATGCTTCCGCAAGAGATCAATCCACATAGGGTCATAACCACTCTTGAATCCCGGTCCTCTGAAGTCGTCCGGATTCACACCAGCGCTGAAACCATTACACTAAGAAGAAGTAAGAAAATATGCAACAAACAGGTTGTGTTAAACTCACCGAGTGGGCTGCCCACCGCATGTTCTGATCACGAGCAGGCACGAAGAAGGACAATTGTATGCCACCATTGATACGATATTTGATGCAGATTTCATTGACACCCAGTTGCATCTGGATGGGGAAACGCCAAAACGTAAAGGTGCTGTATACATGTCTCAGCGTTCAAAGATTCCTCGCTACCAGTGTATTGGTCGGTTGCACTCACCCACCATTTGCTGAATAGACGTAAATCTCCTGACCAGTTACATGCTGTGTCTGATCATCCCTCGTGTTTCCTTTTCCCTTGTAGTCACCGAAGTATGCCTCATTTGTGTCAGGTAACTGCGCTGATAGTCCGGCCATTGCAGTAGCGTGAGGATCTGCGGGGTGCGGCCCAAGGTCATAACCCGAATGAGATCCCTGTGTGCTAGGAGAAGGTCGGGCAATCTCCTCGGGGTCCCACTGATAAGTTAAGACTGGAAATGGCTCGTAGGATGATCCTGAATCTGCGGCTAAAGGGGATGTAGTTGAAATGCTTGATTGACCGGCCACAAGCGCAAGTGAAAACTTACTGACGATAAGTGCTGCGCCTCGCCAAAGACCATTTTCGTCAACTGTATCGTACCGCAAAAGGGGCCCGACCATAAACTGAAGGTGGGGTTCCATTTTGGCAAGCCTCTGTGCCCTAGAGCGTTCCACTGCGGGCATCTGGGCCAAGGAGACGCCGGAGCTACCAGATGCCAACCGTTCAATAGCATGGCTAGCAGAAGCGGATACATTTTGAGCAGGATTATCGGTGAAATATTTTGGGGGAACAGGAGGCAGTGTACCAGGAGTCGGGGATGACGAGTGTGGTATACCAAAGCTACCAGGCTGAGCGCGCGCGCTCCCATCAGGAAGTGGATCAATCTCTTCTACGGGTAGATAACTCCCGTCTGGCCCTCTCTGAATTCCAGAAAAATGACGTGCTTCCTGTGTAACGCCAGACTTTGGTGTAAATCGCTTCAAGGGCAACCTGAAGCATGAACTATCACTCGCCTTGCGGGCTCTGCGCTGAGCATGCCAGCCCACCGTGTCCATGATATGCGAGGGTCGGGTCGTTTGGTGGCAGGTGGTTGTACCGATCCTAGACGTATGGATTTAAACACGTAGGGCAGTGCTAGGCTAGTAACGTCATTGCAGGTATTATTATGTACCAGTACCGCCTTCACGGCCCGTTGAATATTTACAGAACTCTAACTATATGGTCTCTTTGGTGTCAAAACGTACATGTGTACCCGTATACCAAGTACTAGTCCCGGAAATTAATTGCAATCGCACACATAACTAGGTTGAGATATGGGAAAATTGACTAGCACTTAGCCGGCGTGTTCCACAATCGTTGTGACCAATTTGCCATTCTGTACCATTGTCTTCAGCATCTCGGGCATGGCCTGCTCTTCAAAGACACCATCTTCCTCCCCTTCGACTGGCAAGCTGACGTTGATCGCGCTGCATTTTGCTGTAGTAATCTCAACACCAAGACACTGCTTCGAGAGGTAAATCTGCCCCGAGTCTGTCGAGTCAATCTGGATGGTAGGTGCTACCCCTGTAATTTGCAGGGCAAATGATGGAGATTTCGTGATGGAGACAGAAGAAACCACAGATTCGACTAGCACGGAGGTTTTCGTGCAATTAACTGTCACAGACTTTTGAGTAAGAATGCTGTTAAATCAAACCAACAACCACTGACCCAAGGTGACGGCGTTAACTTTCCCCTTGATAATGACAGTCGTGTTCTTGCAAGCAAAGAGGTTGATAACTTGTGTGATATCCGCATTGGCGACCTCCAAAGCGGATTCGTTTTCTTGATATTCCTGTATGACCATCAGATGAGTTACTTTATTGAAAACGAAATACCTACAATGATCCATTTGTTGCCCTCCAGTGCAAATTTGGAAGGCTTCTTGCCCATCAAAGCCTGGGGTTTGGTTGGTTTAACAGGCTTCTTGGCAGCTATCCGCATAATGAGGAAAAAATAATGTGAGGAGTGCAAGGTCACTCACCCACCCCGCTACTTGCAGGGACGACGCTTCCAGCTCGCAGGGCAGGGTTCTTGTGTGTCATCTCGCTTTTGTCGACTTTACGTAGCCCCTTTGTTACGTCCGCGCCGCGGTTCAAGTCCGCAAATACAGCAGCAACCCCACCGGCAGGTGCTGCTGGGGAGGATGCTGATCCAGCCTGAGGTGGTGGTGGTGGTGGTGGCGGCGGCGGCGGCGGCCCACTGACTGGTTGTGAACGGGATGATTTGTACTCTGAAACCAGGATGCCCTGCAGGAAGTGGTCTATGATGGTTTGTATTTCAATGGCAAATGGGTACTCACGCTAGCATTCCAAACAAGACCAGTGGTGTGGAATTCCATAACATAGCGCTTCATTCCATCAAGAACCCCATTGAATGCCCGAACCCACTCCGCGTGCCTTGGGTCCCTAGGCTGAACGTCAACTTAGACCATTCCAATAAGATGTCAGTCGCACTTTTCTTTGAAATCCTTGAGTATCCTGTTCGCATAGTACGCGGTGCTTTCCTTTATCTCATTCACATATGGTCCCGGTTTGTCCTGCAGGCTATCGTCATTCAACAGGTATTTTGACGCATCAAGATCATACCACAGTGACCCATCCAACGAAAGCAGTTCCATCTGCGATGACAGTAAAGTGATTGAACCAGTCCCGCTCCTTTCTCGCAGCCTCTTTAGCGCGAGTTACGGATTCAATGCCTGTCTGGAGTGACGAAAGGATTTCGTCAAACGCCTTCTGGTCAGGCTTTCTGCATGCTGCGGCCTGGTGAAGTACAGACCGCAGGGTGGCAAGTACTTTGGCGAATAGATCAACCTGAGAGATGCATATCTTCAACATGAAACATAACAAAAAATCGCGAAAGTATCTGACCTGCTCAGTTAGTGGAGGAGGTGCGATGGCTTTATTGATCTCCAGAAAGGGTTTAAGCTTCCCCTCTATAACAATCTCATCATATGCGGTGACTGCCCGTGGCACTGCTGCTTGCACCTCAATCGCAGGTGGGGGTGGCGGCGGCGGCGTTGAAGCCGATGGAGTTTCAACAACCGCTGCACTAGTAACAGTGCTGGTACTTTGTCGCTTGAGATGTCCCGCACTCCTGGAATCCTCTACGTCTTCGAGACGCGATGTGATTGCTTCAAGCCTAATCGCACATCGATGTCAGCTCCCATAGAACTGGCTTCTACATATTAATGGTGCACACCGCTTGATGAGAGTGGCCAGTGAATAAAGCCCTTGAGCAGAGGATGTCATATCGACAGAAATTGAATTCCCCCGACTGTGAGTTCCAGACACAACTTGAAGGAAGTCTTCGGGAGGCCAGCTACTATGACCTTGCACGGTGATACGCGTAGGTAAGATGCGTGATGTGGTGAGAGGTATACTCAGTGAGAGAGGGCTTAGGGCTGTAACTTCACACCGGAGTATTCCGCAGCGCCGCCATCTGTCAATTGGCGGATGTGACAACATTCTATGTAGCTACTAAATTAATAACCCCAGTTCTTAGTACTCAATGAGTGCTTAGACAGATCTAGCAGCGGTCATCTCATCATTTGTATATGGTGCGCCCTCGCCCAAGGGTTCATCACTTTGCCTGTGTTTTTAGGCAGTCCTTCCCTTGCGCTCGTGCGCTTGCCTTCTTCTTCGCCTTCTTCCGTCGTTGACGTTCTCTTTCCTGTTGTTTCGCGCGTTGCAGTTCACCCTTTGATAGGCCAGGGTTGTGTAGTTTGTCCAGCTAGATGAGTTCAATCGGAGGTGCCGGTGTTTGTTAGGAATAATTTAAACTGGTTAGCCTATCTATGTAGGCGTGACAAGATGTTCAGACACACGCCTTTTGCAGGAGCCACCGCCTAGCGAGCATGCGATTTGTTTGAAGTGATCGAGTTTCCTGACATGCTACACGAAAACCAGTGGGTTTATGAAGAAGTTGAACATTATTCTGGGTCTTATTGATAGACTGTCCGCCAGGACCACTGCCTTGGTCGTAGGTCAGTGAATATCCTAATTAACTGAAAACAGCTTGCGTTTGATCTTTCACCCACCTCTAACGAATGATTCCTCAATATCCTCCTCACGCAACTCCGGAATCTCCCGATCTTTGTGAGCCCTCTTGAGAGCGGAAAAGTTGCGCGGCATATTGGCGCTATGCTGAGCAGCAGGTTCTGTACTATAGGTTAGCTTAGTGACCAACTGCATACTTTTTGAGGATAAAGTGAACCTTTGCCCGCCCTTCTCCAATTTTCGTGCTCGTCTGCTGGAAGGCATGGGAGGCGGATTCTTAATACTCTCGTTTTCGCCAAGTTCAGTGTCCTTCGTGAACCGAAGGTCTAAAAAACACAATTTAGTGACTTCAGATGAGTCCAATCGCAGATCATATACTCCAAGCATCATCTCCATCTTGAGTTTGTGTTCTGCGAGCTTGCACGACATTTCTGCGTAGCATGGTCGCAAGGTCACGGGCGAGTTGGATCTTCTCTTCGACCAGTTTCACGTCATGCTGCGCGGAGGTGTCCAAATACAATGCTTCTGTCCGCATTCTGTGTCGGAAGGCTGAGTTAAATTCCTGAGTATGGGAGTTATTGCCACTAAGCATGTACAAACCTCTTTGTATGGGCTCGTCGCCTACGAATCAGGGTAAGGTAGTCCATAAGATAAAATATAAGATGACCGACCATGGAAAGTAGAAGCTGAAGCTCGTAGCAAGTCACGGTACGCTGAGCGCGCACCTGCTCTGAGGGCTGGCGTAACAGACATTGGTTGGATGAAAACCTAGTAAGTACTCGATACTTATGTAAGGCAACCTAACGGGAGAATCCGACGTCGATCAAACAAACACACATTCCAAAAGGGGACCAAGCAGCAATTAGGGCGTAAGACGCGCTCCTTTTTTGGACGCGTCGCGTTCTGGCTCATATGAGGAAAACATGTCTTCTTCTTGCCTGCCCCATAAATCGTCCAACCGACCAATAAACGAAAAATTGAGGTCCTGTAGGAAGCAGCAGCTGAATGCGCGTGCTCCAGCGCGTACGTAGTGAATATATGTGCAGTCCCTTGAGCATAACTGCCATTTTCAAGGATCAATATGTATTGCACGCTTGTGGGTTGCATTTTCTACTTTTTTCAAAGCCTTATCCCTTACCATACCAAACTTCACTCATCAGATAAAATAGCGACCTAGCGGGACCCTCTATGCAGTGTAAATAGGTCGATAAACCTATCTCAAATATCGACTCACGTGACTCGCGCGAATTGAGTTTGTTGACTGCTCAACGCGCCCTCGGAGTTTCAACACATCCCTCTCTCAAACCACTACCATCTCCAATCCATTTGTTTCCGCCAGTTACTCTGGTCGCTTCTGAGCATCGCAATTAGCACAGACAGCAAGAACAACACTTACAACGCTTACTGCAATCGCTTGCAATATGTCTGCAAAGAAATCCACTGCAGCGAAATCGGCTGCTAAGAAGAGCAGAGCCTCTCCCACCCACCCATCTTGGGTAGATATGATCAAGGTCAGTTAGTCAATATTCCAGCGCTCTCAACTTCTTCCTGTACCTCTCCTTCGTCCGATTTCGAGCATCGCAGAAAGGGTGAGGCATCCGCACCCAGGGGGTACTATAAAAGGCAGGCCCCAGGGGGAGGATACGCAACCGCAGGTGACATTCGTTTTTCGTCTCCCAATGACTCCAGGGACCTCGTATCATGCATTTTCACATCGTGCAGCATGCTAGAAGGCATAGAACAACTTTTCTAACATGATACACTACTAAATAGGAGTGTATTACTGCCAATCCTGATGACGCTCGCGCTGGCGTCTCCCGTCCCCAGATCAAGAAGTGAGTTTGGATGTTCCTACTATACCGAGGGATGTTTATAATCTCATAGATTCGTCGAGGAAAAATACAACCTCACCATGGATAATGCTCAACTGAGTCATTTGAGCAAGGCCATCGCCACTGGCGCCGACAAGGGGACTTTTGTCCTCCCCAAGGGTAAGAAAATTATTGAGTAGGTCTCTCACATTCCCGTGCTGATGACTACTGCATAGGCCCTTCTGGTCGGGTGAAACTGCCTCCCAAGGCCTCAAGGGCCACTGACACCTCAGCCTCCAAGGAGGTCCGTGCACCTACTGACTTGAACACGTGATGTGGCGATTGACATAGTGAGAGTAGAACAAACCCGCGAAGGCTGCACCCAAGGCGGTTAAGACAGCCACTAAGGCACGTCCCGCCAAGACTGCCACTACGAAGGCCACAACCGCAAAGTCCAGTACCGCCAAGAAGCCAGCTGTGAAAGCGAAGGCCGCACCAACTGTCAAGGCCGCCGCCGCTAAGAAACCTGCCTCTCAAACTGCTGCCAAGTCTTCAGCAACGAAGTCTGCAACTTCCACTAAGGCAAAGACAATTCCTGCAAAAAAGACGATGGCAGGCAAAAAACCTGCCCCTGTTAAGAAGACAACCCCAGCATCTAAGCGTGGTACCGCGAAGAAGGTCGGATCGCTGGTAGTTTGTGCATTTCGCGAGCCGCTCACTTTCAATGTTTCTAGGCTGTGACCGGAACGAGCGCGCCCGCTAAAGCGAAGGTTGCAGCCACCAAGAAGACTACCGCAAAGAAACCCGCAGCGAAAGCAACGACCTCGACAACGAGCAAGAAGAAGGTATGCAAATAACTTAAATACTCTGATTGTCGTGGCTTGACTTGTTCATCCAGGTCGCCAAGAAATAGGTGATTCCCCAGCCGCCATCGATGATATGCTCGTTCTCCTGATCTCACGGTACACTAAGGTGTAGAGCCCAGTCTATGGCTACTCTACCTACTCCATGCACTTTTCCTCGTGCCTCTGATTGCACCTTTCTTATTTCTCGTATTTGATTTGTATTGTAATTTATTGGGTTCTACTACCTGCCCGCCTCTCGACTATCAAATCATCAATTTTCGTATATACTGGGGCCTGTTGTCATGATCATCTCTTGATTCAAACCTATTCCGATGTTCCATAGCAAGCTAAGATTCGCAAAATTAAAATCGTGGCAGGGGTGCGACGTGGAAGAGTATTCGTATTTGATCCGGTAAAGTGCATGGACCCACCATGCATTCAGTAAAGACTCCGATTGTTACCAAATTGGTTGTTTCACGGTGGCACCTGCAACTACAAGCAGTCACGGCGCGACTTCGAGGAGGGACATGTCCAGACAGCCAAGTAGCATACAATCGCCGTATTCTTACTCGCACCAGCATCAGCTATCCCGCTCGGCTTATCCTACATTTCTCTCTTTACAAGAAACGATCAAGCTGCAATTGACATGGGCATCCAGGGGTATCCTTGAAGCCTTTCGGTGGGACGTCGTTGTGAAGACTGCTACAAGGTACCTTCCATCCACTTACTGTCTCAGTATCTTGCCATCCTATACACAATTCCTTGGAAACCTTACAGCGACCGTGAAATTCGTTCAAATATTCTCAAGTCGTTACTACTCAATTCGTTGTCCTTGACCTCCATCTACGCGTTCGACTTACTGCTACAACCTCTCGTGCATAACCACCCAAGCTGGCTTCACCGCAATGTCGGATGGTTCTATCGCATCCTTTGGCTTTTTCCGGTCGTTGGAGTATCTTACTATCTTAATGTAAGTCCATAAGCTGATCTTAAGCGCTGACTTCAGCCATAAATGAACCACAATCATTTTACCAACTTCTTTCATTCAGAGTTCCTGGTGCAATCTTATCGCAAAACGGTCCTTTGTCCTTCAGCATGGAAGCCGTGCAGCATATCAGCAGCCAGTCACTTATCACGGTATGCTGACCATGCTCGCGACATCTGCATACCGTGCTGTCATGATTCTTACTTCTGTCATCGTGTCGCTGGCATTGGGATCAATTCCATTTGCCGGATCGTGGATCAGCTTTGCATTTATGTGCTGGGTTAATGCGTCAGTGTATCAGCTGCTTGTTGATAAGAGGCACTTCTAACTTTCCTTCAGATATTATTGTTTTGAGTAAGTTACCATGGCCCACAGATGGCCGCTCTGACTGAAATATGGGTACCCGCAGGTTTGTCTGGGTGGCGCGTAATTCGTCATTGGCCCAAAGAGTGCGTCACCTAGAAGAACGATGGGCATACTACTTCGCATTTGGTTTTCCATCCGCTGTGATCTGCACGTGCGGAAGTGGACTGGCGAATGCCGCATTTTTCGCACTCATGTTCCCCGCCGTATGTCTCATAACATGGATTCCTTCCTTCCTATAGTTCTGCTGCTGATTTTACCAATATCCAGTTCATCATCATGGCCATGCATGCGCGGCCCGTTCCGCAGGATCCTTACAATCCTGCACCCTCCACGGAGTCTACAAACGCCGTGCGGTTTCCCTCGCCACTTGTTCCAATTAGGATGCCAGTCTTTACGATCGTCATTTGGCTGAATGATCTCATTGTCAGAGTGCTAAGTGTCGGTGGCAGCGCCGGTGTTCGACATCGGAGAACGACAAGCGACACTACCGAACAGGCAGAAGAAGGGACAGGTGTTGAATTAAGGAACATCGGTGGTACAACGAGAGGGCCTTCCCCCGCTGTTCAAGCAAGGAGTCTTGGAGGCAGACTACCAAGTAATGGAAAGGCACCCATTGCTGGTAGGCGAAAGAAGGACTGACGGATTCTTATGGCGTCATGGTCATGATCTTACAGGCAACTTCAACTCACATGCCATTAGCTAACATCGTACGCAACTTTCACGATCCTATGTTTCTATAGAATCTATACCCCTTTTATAATAATAATGAAACCAGTTGACATTGGCTGGGGTGAAAGCAACGCAGTTCTGAAGTTTGACATGAGGCACAGTCGCTTCTATATGTTATTCAGGTTTCATCCAAATCCTGCCCATTCGACAGATAAATATGATACAACTCGTGTTTCATCATTCCATTCACACAGCAAATGCGCCTTCTTTGTCCCGGTGCCAAGGCGGCCATGTGCAACAATTTCCATTGGGCGGAGAGCGGCATCCGGAGCCTCGATGACCGATGCAACAAAGTGCGAATGATAACGGAGGGGGTCACCTGATAAGACGAATAGCGGTCAGCACATATTTCAGATATACTGCTGATTAACGAAAATACACACGCTTCTGAGGACAAGCGTGGGTGGCGGAGCGAGAAGATCTTCAAATAGAAAGGAGAACATACCAGGATAGACTAGGTACTCGCCACCAAATTTAATCCCCCCTCCCATGTAGTATCCTTTCTCCCACAAGTCGCGAAATACGCCACAGCGTGCGCGCTCTTGTAGGGTCGAGGGATAGACCCATATGCCAGCTTCGCGTGCGACAGTTAAGGACGCGTTGGAGTGCGGCGCGTACCATTCCAACTTGGATGAGGACGCAGGAATGTTGACGGTGTAAGATCCAGAGGGCATTACGATAGCGCTGTTTGGGCCTTCTCCGACGACAGCCTGTGAGGGATTTTCAGATGTGGGATGAGGAAATGGGTTATTTTCTGCAGGAACGCTGGGAGTGGCATTAGCCTTCGCATGTGCGCGACGCTCTTCTCGTTCTTTGCGCTTGCGCTTGGCATTTTCAGACATGGCGCGGTCAGGGTTAGAAGCTTCGATGGACTCTTTCTCTTCAGTTAGAGCTATTTGTTGCCTTACATCGTTGAGGCGCGCTTCGTTCCACAGTTTCAGGGCTGATTCAGATGGAGCGCGATGGGCGCTGAGGTCGTCTACTAACATAGCAATTCCTAGACACATGATCGCCGCTGGTGAATGGGGTGCATAAATGTAAAAACGACTGACCATTTTCGACAAGGAGAACAACCTCCTCCGGCATCAGCTGAAGAGGTAATCCCAAGAATATATTCTGCGAGGACAGGTGCGGAAGAGTCCCAGCGAGGATGCCACATATATGATGATGTGATCGTAGGATGTTGATATCTGTTCGTGCAAGATTAGAACTGATCAACATCAGATTACGATAATGACCTACCATCAACATCCCACACGTAGGCTTTGAAATTTGAGACTCGAAGTAATATAGGTTGAGTCATACCTGTGATTCTGGCAAGTTGCACTGGGTGATTTGAGAATTGAAGGAATAAGCTTTCATAAGTCACAACGTAACCCCGACCACTCCCAACGCGTAATGCCGCCGTCACGCACAATGATCAAAGATGTGTTTATAAGACCATCATGATCCGTTTCTACAGCCTGATACCCCTTCATTGAATAGAGAAATTGGATCAGCAACACAGGTAAATGTCTGCTGACTTCGGACATCTATCGATAATCGAACACTAATCGGTCGGTCAAAATCTACTAGATAGTAGATATGGCCGCTATTGTACAAGATGTCATCATGCTTGTCGGTGACTCCCTCACTCAACGTGGATGGGGTCAGGGAGGCTTCGCGCAGTTACTTTCAGGTATACATATCACAAGCATTTGGTACGGATTATAATATGAGGCTGCGACGTATAGAAGTGTACTGTCGGAAGCTCGATGTTATCAACCGTGGCCTCGGGGGTTATCAAACAGACTGGGCAATTCCAATTTGCGAGCAGGTAAAATACAACGTTGCTATCTTATAAATGTGCTGAATGTATTCGTAGATCTTTGCCAAACAGCATGAGCAACATCACGTTCCGCAGGTCAAGCTACTCACGATTTGGTATGGCGCCAACGACGCTGCACCTGCTCCCAGCCCACAGCACGTCCCGATAGACAGATACAAAACGAATTTAAGCCATATCATTCAAATGGTGAAATCGCCGACTTCAGCATACTATTCCCCCGAGACTCGTATAATCTTGATCACCCCGCCGCCAGTAAATACGAAGCAATGGGACAAGCCTAACAGTCCACGTGTATTCGAGACTACGAGGGCATACGCGGGGGCTGTCAAGGAAGTAGGTGAGAAAGAGAATGTGCCCGTCGCCGATGTCTGGACAAAGATATTCGATGCCGCTGGTCGAAGTGAAGAGGCATGCGAAAAATACCTGAACGACGGGCTACATCTAACCAGTGATGGCTACAACGTATGCACAAACTTGAATTCTAACTCGTCAGGCTTGCTAACTTTCAAGATTAAAGATCGTCTTCCAGGCCATCATGGACATTGTGGAGCGCGTGTATCCCGAATTAGATCCTACTACTCGGGAAACACATGCGAGGATGCGAACTGTGTTTGTACCGTGCGTCCTCATTCAATTTATGTTTGCTGCAGGATACTGATGCATTTATGTGCAGCTGGGGGCGTGGCTATTTTGATGCGGTCCTGTCGAACGCAGAAGAATCGGAGGCGTCTGCATAGGTACGAGCACATTCGGTAACGGGACGGAGCGACGCAGTGACGTCGGCCGAGGTTTGTCCTTGCAATGTTTCAACCTCATATATGTTTTATTTCCTACTCTACCCGTACTATAAAGAATGCCCTCCCCCGTCATGTAAACATCTCGGCCTCTTTCAAGATACTGAGATGTAAGTCGTACCTAGATATTTTCACCGCCTCGATAACGAACTCACGTGCTTTAGCGGGAGCACGCGCTGAGTTTGAAATTGGCAGAGAGTTGCCTCTCCCCACTACAAGTGTCTACGAGTTTCTGGCAGTGTCACTTCGGCATCTCATCTTAATGTGTAGCAAACAATGAGATCTGAAAATGAGGTCGTCAGATTTTGCAACTCTGGCCCAACGATAGATGATATTCTAACTCACCAAAATTAGACAACAACATAATCCCGACCACATGACTCCCAACACGGAATGCCGTAGCACAAGTCAAAGATCAGTGTTTATAAGATCATCGTCCACAGCTTGATACCCCTTCGTTTCAAATCATCGACTAGAACAATCGGGTGAGCAACACGGGTAAATGTCCATGGACATCTATCGAATACTGATCGATCGGTCGAAAGGCGAGGATAGATCTAGATAGATATGGCCGCCAATGTACAAGATGTCGTCATGCTCGTCGGCGACTCCCTCACTCAACAAGGATGGGAAAAAGGAGGCTTCGCGCAGTTACTTGCTGGTACGCATATCACAAACATTTGGTACGAATTATAATATGAGGCTGCGACGTATAGAAGTGTACTGTCGGAAGCTCGATGTTATCAACCGTGGCCTCGGGGGTTATCAAACAGACTGGGCAATT